>JBBGZY010002223.1:532500-817500 GCA_037952925.1 Lithobates clamitans | reverse complement strand
TATATATATATATATATATATATATATATATATATATATAGATATATATATAAATATATATATCTATATATATATACATATATATATATATATTTTTTTTTTAATAGTTGTGGGAACTACTAACACACACATTTTTTGAATAGTTGTGGGAACACATTAATTTGGCCTGCCGCCCTCTAATTACACGCATTAGTAGGAACACAGAAGGGAAAGAGGCACATGGATTTCTGTGTCTTTTATCCCAGAAGGCAGATCCTTCCGGGAAGAAAAAGCAGAAGATGGCATTGTCGGGGGGGGGGGGGGGTACAGTGATCTGTGAGAGGTAATAAAGGTAATAAATACATGGAGATGTTGCACCTACTTAATGCACGCTCAAAAAGTGTATCTGATGATAGGCCCATGTTAAGGACTATGATTGGACCCCTGTGCTGTAATTGTTACCTATTCACAGGCTATGATTGTTATAGGCGGCCCGCCTTCCTCTTCTGCCTTATAAACATCACCCTGTATATGAAAGCCAATTCCTAACCCAGCTCCATCGATTTCCCAGGTGATTTCGGAATGGCGCTCTTGTATCTGGTAATCATCTGAAGTGTTTGTTGTGTTGTAATTGCACATTGCCGTGTGTTTTCCATGGCGGGTGACGGAGGCGTTATTTCAGGTTTTTTTGTTGCCGCTGATTGTAACGTGGAATGTCTGTGATGACTTCACTCGGGGCGGTTGTGTGGACAGCGTGGGCGATCTGTAATCACACGTCGATATCGCCGCGTCTGATTACCACATATATTAATAGCAGCGCATTTCACTTTCCACACCAACAGCTGATGGCTCTTATAGGTCAGATGATGGAGGATTGTTTCTTCATTATAAACATTCAATCTCTAATATACTCATGGACTTTTCACTAAAATTCTCATAATTAGTGGGTCTATCTATCTATCTATCTATCTATCTATCTATCTATCTCTATATATCTATCTATCTATCTATCTATCTATCTATCTATCTATCTATCTATCTATCTATCTATCTATCTATCTATCTATCTATCTATCTATCTTGTGAAGCCCCGGGGTTCCTCCAGAGGTTGCAAGGGGTTCCTTAAGCAACTAGCGATTTCTGCTTCTCAGATAAGTTCCCACTGATTCCAAGGGTCTTTTTAAAGAATATGTAAACCCAACATTCATAGGTGTGCACCCCAAAGCTAAAACACACACACCTTTCTCTGCAGCCTCAGCTGCACCGGACAGTGAATGAATGGGAAGTGCTCTGTGCTGAGCGGCTTCCTCTTCATTCACAAATTAAAGTATAGCAAACACAGAGCATTCTTCCCACTGACCACCAATGTAAGGGCCTTCTTTTCACTGTCCAGCAATGTAAGGAGCATTCTTCCCACTGATTACCAATGTAGGGAGCATTCTTCCCACTGACCACCAATGTAAGGGCGTTCTTTTCACTGTCCAGCAATGTAAGGAGCATTCTTCCCACTGACCACCAATGTAGGGAGCATTCTTCCCACTGATCACCAATGTAAGGAGCATTCTTCCCACTGATTACCAATGTAGGGAGCATTCTTCTCACTGACCACAAATGTAAGGAGCATTCTTCCCACTGATCACCAATGTATGGGGCATTCTTCCCACTGATCACCAATGTAGGGAGCATTCTTCCCACTGATTACCAATGTAGGGAGCATTCTTCTCACTGATTACCAATGTAGGGAGCATTCTTCCCACTGATCACCAATGTAAGGAGCATTCTTCTCACTGATTACCAATGTAGGGAGCATTCTTCCCACTGATCACCAATGTAGGGAGCATTCTTCTCACTGACCACCAATGTAGGGAGCATTCTTCCCACTGATCACCAATGTAAGGAGCATTCTTCTCACTGATTACCAATGTAGGGAGCATTCTTCCCACTGATCACCAATGTAAGGAGCATTCTTACCACTGATCACCAATGTAGGGAGCATTCTTCCCACTGATCACCAATGTAGGGAGCATTCTTCTCACTGACCACCAATGTAGGGAGCATTCTTCCCACTGATCACCAATGTAAGGAGCATTCTTCTCACTGATTACCAATGTAGGGAGCATTCTTCCCACTGATCACCAATGTAAGGAGCATTCTTACCACTGATCACCAATGTAAGGAGCATTCTTCTCACTGATTACCAATGTAGGGAGCATTCTTCCCACTGATCACCAATGTAAGGAGCATTCTTCCCACTGATTACCAATGTAGGGAGCATTCTTCTCACTGACCACCAATGTAGGGAGCATTTTCCCACTGATCACCAACGTAGGGAGCATTCTTCTCACTGACCACCAATGTAGGGAGCATTCTTCCCACTGACCACCAATGTAGGGAGCATTCTTCCCACTGATCACCAATGTAGGGAGCATTCTTCCCACTGACCACCAATGTAAGGAGCATTCTTCCCACTGATCACCAATGTAGGGAGCATTCTTCCCACTGATCACCAATGTAAGGAGCATTCTTCTCACTGACCATCAATATAAGGGACATTCTTCCCACTAACCACCCTTCCCACTAACCAAATGCTCCAATGTAAGGAGCATTCATCCAACTGACCACCAATGTAGGGAGCATTCTTCCCACTGATTACCAATGTAGGGAGCATTCTTCTCACTGACCACCAATGTAGGGAGCATTCTTTCCACTGACCACCAGTGAAAGGAGCATTCTTCTCACTGACCATTAATATAAGGGACATTCTTCCCACTAACCACCCTTCCCACTAACCACATGCTCCAATGTAAGGAGCATTCATCCAACTGACCACCAATGTAAGGAGCATTCTTCCCACTGACCACCAATGTAAGGGCATTCTTTTCACTGACCACCAATGTAGGGAGCATTCTTCCCACTGATTACCAATGTAGGGAGCATTCTTCTCACTGACCACCAATGTAGGGACCATTCTTCCCACTGATCACCAATGTAGGGAGCATTCTTCCCACTGATCACCAATGTAAGAGCATTCTTTTCACTGACCACCAATGTAGGGAGCATTCTTCCCACTGATTACCAATGTAGGGAGCATTCTTCTCACTGACCACCAATGTAGGGACCATTCTTCCCACTGATCACCAATGTAGGGAGCATTCTTCCCACTGATCACCAATGTATGGGGCATTCTTCCCACTGACCACCAATGTAAGGGCATTCTTTTCACTGACCACCAATGTAGGGAGCATTCTTCCCACTGATCACCAATGTAGCGAGCATTCTTCCCACTAATCACCAATGTATGGGGCATTCTTCCCACTGACCACCAATGTAAGGAGCATTCTTCTCACTGACCATCAATATAAGGGACATTCTTCCCACTAACCACCCTTCCCACTAACCACATGCTCCAATGTAAGGAGCATTCATCCAACTGACCACCAATGTAAGGAGCATTCTTCCCACTAACCACCAATGTAAGGAGCATTCTTCCCACTGACCACCAATGTAAGGAGCATTCTTCCCACTGACCACCAATGTAAGGAGCATTCATCCAACTGGCCACCAATGTAAGGAACATTCATCCAATTGACCGCCAATGCAAGGAGCATTCTTCCCACTGACCACCATTGTAAGGGCATTCTTTTCACTGACCACCAATGTAGGGAACATTCTTCCCACAGATCACCAATGTATGGGGCATTCTTCCCACTGACCATCAATATAAGGGACATTCTTCCCACTAACCACCCTTCCCACTAACCAAATGCTCCAATGTAAGGAGCATTCATCCCACCGATCACCAATGTAAGGAGTATTCTTCCCACTGACCATCAATGTAAGGGGCATTCTTCTTACTGACCAGCAATGTAAAGGGCATTCTTCCCACTGACCACCAATGTAAGGAGCATTCTTCCTACTGACTAGCAATGTAACGGGGGGCTGACCGAGGCTATAGCCCCGTGTGGGCCCCCAAAATGCCATGGGTCTCATGTTGCTAATTCAGAATTAATAGCCCGAGTCCCAAGCAGGGCCAGACTGGGATCCTAGGGGTGTACAGGTTGCCTCTGAAGGGAAGGAGGAGCGAGTGCCTCCGGATTACGCAGACCGGGGATCTCCTGCTTACCCAGCGCAACAAAGTCCTGCCTCCTGGTCCGGCTCCTATGATGGACATCACACTGGTCCAATGCTGGGACGTATGATGTCCATCATAGGAGCCGGTCCAGGAGGCGGGACTTAGTGTGACACTGCGCCCGCGCCTGGTAAGCAGGAGATCCCCACTCTGTGTAAACTGGCGGTTCTCCTTGCCCGGCCTGTCAGTTTAGGTGGACGGCCATGTCTTGGTAGCTTTGCAGTTGTGCCATACTCTTTCTATTTTCAGGTAATGAATTGAACAGTGCTCCGTGAGATGTTCAAAGCTTGGGATATTTTTTTATAACCTAACCCTGCTTTAAACTTCTCCACAACTTTATCGGTGACCTGTCTGGTGTGTTCCTTGGCCTTCACGATGCTGTTTGTTCACTAAGGTTCTCTAAAAAATCTCTGAGGACTTCACAGAACAGCTGTATTTATACTGAGAATAAATTACACACAGGTGGATTCTATCTACTAATTAGGTGACTTCTGAAGGCAATTGGTTCCACAAGATTTTAGTTAGGGGTATCGGAGTAAAGAGCGCTGAATACAAATGCATGCTACACTTTTCAGATATTAATTTGTAAAGACATTTCAAAACCATTTATCATTTTCATTTCACGTCACAATTATGTGTTGGTCTATCAAATAAAATCCCATTAAAATACATTTCCAGTTTTGGTTGTAGCAAAATGTTTTGACAAAATGTGGACATTTCAAGGGGTGTGAATACTTTTTCAAGGCAATGTATATTTATACAAAAGTTTTATTTATTTATTTATTTTTCTTTAAATTGCAATTAGTCTATAAAGGAGTATGACAACTGGTTGAATGCACGTGTTAAATTGCAAATAGCAAAAGGCCAATTTTGTTTAGTTAGTAAACTCCAGTAGAGCTGAGAAGGATTTCGGAAGGACCACAGATGACGTTCTCATAAATCCGGCTGTACTTGCTGAGCTCAGAATCCGGCTGCTATCTAAAGCTCTTCTTTATTTTTTATTTTTTTCCTTCCTCCCGGTACATGAAGTATTTTTGGCTCAGCTCTGCCCTCAAGAGCGATGGAAAGGGTTAGGGACCATCAGTCAACTCCTGACAAGCCGACCGTTTCAGCCTAAAGGTGTGTGTTAAGGATTCATAACATGGCAGGCTTAGCCAACTCCAGACAAAGATATTGTTTTTTTTTCGGACCTGACTCAAATCCTAACTGGGGCTCATGATGGGGAGGCGGCAGAGGCGTTAATGGCAGCCGGCGGTGATGTATCTGGTGAGGGAGCCGGCCCGGTGACAGAGACGTATGTGTTTGCGGATGGTTAACCTTTTGCTGATTGCGACTGTCAGCGCCGGAACTCACGTTACACCGCCGACGGGTCGGCGGCAGGATGAAAATTCTCCCAAAACTTTGCATCTCAACTCTGATTCAACCTTGTTAACACGAGCGGAGGAGCCCGGCAATTTTTCAATTCGGGTTGGATCCTTTTGCGGCACGGTGAAACTTTAAAGGGAAATGAATGTGACCGGATGAAAGTGTTATTAACCACTTCAACACCCCCCTTCTTGCCCAGGCCAATTTTCAGTTTTCAGCGCTGTCGCATTTTGAATGACAATTGCGCGGTCACGCAACACTGTACCCAAATGAAATTTTAATCAGTTTTTTTTCCCCACCCACAAATAGAGTTTTCTTTTGGTGTTTTTTTATTTTTTTGCGCTATAAACAAAAGAAGAGCGACAAGTTTGAATAAAAAAAAAAAAAACACAATATTTTTTACTTTTTGCTATAAAACATTCCCAATAAAAAAAAAATGTAAAAAAAAAAAAAATCACATTTCTTCATCAATTTAGGTCAATACGTACCCTCTTTCCCCGAAAATAAGACCTAGCGTGATTGTCGGTGATGGCTGCAATATAAGCCCTACCCCCCAAATAAGCCCTACCCTGTTTCCCCGAAAATAAGCCCTACCCTGAAAATAAGACCTACAAGGACTTTAACTAGGGCTTATTTGGGGGGGGTAGGGCTTATATTGCAGCCATCACCGACAATCACGCTAGGTCTTTTTTTCGGAGAAACAGGGTATGTCTACAAACTATGGGATATATTTTTTGCTAGTAATGGCGGGACACATTGGACACTAACTGACAATTTTGAGATTTTTTGGGAAGGGGTTAACATCAGGGGCGATCAAAGGGTTAACCGTGTGCCTAGCCTGTGCTTACTCACTGTGGGGGAGGTGCTTTAACCAGGGGAAGGCAAAGATCAGTGTCCCCGCTTTGCAGGAACACAGGATCAATGCCTTCCCTTTTGACAGATCAGCGTTCTTCCTGTGTACTGTGTAATTGACGGGTGGCGGCGGACATTGAGTCTGCGGTACCCGCCGCTGGGCTCCTGCTGTGTATATTCACAGCAGGAGCAGGTCACCGGTGGACCGCGCACGCGCCCCCAGACCCGGAAGTGTCAGGTCACGTACTTGGTATGTGATCTGGTGCAGAGCAGCCTCCCTGTGATGGGAGGTCGTGAATTTTGGCTTCTCCCCCGTTGTTTTCTCCTGATGATCTGGCCAGTAACACCTCCTGTATTAGTGAGACACTGCTCTGGAGGAAGCTTCATTTGTGGGAAAAAAGGACAAGAATGTTATTTGGGTACAGCGTCGCACGACCGCGCAATTGTCAGTTAAAGTAACGCAGTGCCGTATCACAAAAAAAAGCCTGGTCAGGAAGAGGGGGTAAATCTTCTGGAGGGCAAGTGGTTAAAGCGTGACATGTTAGATATCTATTTGCCTGGTGTAACATCATCTTTTATATTTTACCAAAAAATTGGGTATTATATTGTGTACGTGTTCACTAAAATTCATTAACCACTTGCCTACCAGACGCTTTCACCCCCTTCCTGCCCAGGCCAATTTTCAACTTTCAGCGCGGTCGCACTTTGAATGACAATTGTGCGGTCATGCAGCACTGTACCCAAACAAAATTTTTATCATTTTGTTCACACAAATAGAGCTTTCTTTTGGTGGTATTTAATCACTGCTGGGGGTCTTTATTTTTTGCTAAGGAAACAAAAAAAGACCAAAAATGTTGAAAAAAAAAAAATGTTTTTCATAGTTTGTTTTACAATTTTGCAAATAGGTGAATCTTCTCCTTCACTAATGAGGCTGCACTAATGGGCACTGATTAGGCTGCACTGGTAGGCACTGATGAGGCGGCACTAATGGGCACTGATGAGGCTGCACTGGTAGGCACTGATGAGGCGGCACTAATGGGCACTGATGAGGCTGTACTGGTAGGCACTGATGAGGCGGCACTAATGGACACTGATGAGGCTGCACTGGTAGGCACTGATGAGGCGGCACTAATGGGCACTGATGAGGCTGTACTGGTAGGCATTGATGAGGCGGCACTAATGGACACTGATGAGGCTGCACTGGTAGGCACTGATGAGGCGGCACTAATGGGCACCGATGAGAAAGACCAAAAATGTTGAAAAAAAAAAAAAATGTTTTTCATAGTTTGTTTTACAATTTTGCAAATAGGTGAATCTTCTCCTTCACTAATGAGGCTGCACTAATGGGCACTGATTAGGCTGCACTGGTAGGCACTGATGAGGCGGCACTAATGGGCACTGATGAGGCTGCACTGGTAGGCACTGATGAGGCGGCACTAATGGGCACTGATGAAGCTGTACTGGTAGGCACTGATGAGGCGGCACTAATGGACACTGATGAGGCTGCACTGGTAGGCACTGATGAGGCGGCACTAATGGGCACTGATGAGGCTGTACTGGTAGGCATTGATGAGGCGGCACTAATGGACACTGATGAGGCTGCACTGGTAGGCACTGATGAGGCGGCACTAATGGGCACCGATGAGGCTGTACTGGTAGGCACTGATGAGGCGGCACTAATGGGCACCGATGAGGCTGCACTAGTAGGCACTGATGAGGCGGCACTAATGGGCACTGATGAGGCTGCACTGGTAGGCACTGATGAGGTGGCACTAATGGGCACTGATGAGGCTGCACTGGTAGGCAGTGATGAGGCTGCACTCATAGGCTGCACTGATGGGCACTGATGAGGTGGCACTGATGTGCACTGATGAGGTGGCACTGATTGGCACTGTTGAGATGGCACTGGTAGGCACTGATGAGCCTGCACAGATAGGTGATACTGATGGGCTCTGATAGGCGACGCTGAGGTGGCACTGATATGTGACACTGATAGGTAGCACTGCTGGGCACTGATAGGCGGCAGTGCTGGGCACTGATAGGCAGCACTGTTAGATCACACTGATGATGAGGCACTGATGGGCACCCATTGGCTGACAGCTGATCACATGGAATAGGGCTGCTGTGATTGGCCCTTTACTCTGTTCTGTGTCCAGCCAAGTCCGAAGGACTCAACAATAACAGAGCGTGCCGCCCGCGTGCCGCCCGCGTGCCGCAGGGGGCGCACAAGCCGCGCGATCACGGGAGGACTTCTATGACGGCATTTTAAGCCCGCGCTGTAGCCATTTGTCGGCTATAGCACAGGCGTGAAGGGGTTAAAGTGTGTTTTTCCCAAAAACTTTGCGTTTGAAAAACCGCTGCACATATACCGTGTGAGTTAAAAAATTGTAACACCCACCATTTGATTCTCTAGGACCTTTGTGTAAAAAAATGTACATAATATTTGGGGGTTCTAAGTAATATTCAAAAAAATCTGATTTTTACACGTGTGATAGATTGGCCTGGGTGGCAAGTGGTTAAGATTTCAGAACAAGTCCAATTGAATATGACTTACGTCTATTACTATCCAGTATATGCCACGAAATGGATAAATGAGACAGAGTGAACTCTGATTGGTTGCTACGGGTCGCCGCACTTAAGAATTAAAATTCTTTATCGGAAGATGCAGTAGGAGTTTTATTCTCCGTATTACAGCCATTTCACTCTAAATTGCCGGCATGACTTATATCAGACATTAAGTTTTCTTAATTATACAGAACCGATAAAGGCCACTGCCGGTCTCTGAGGGTTGTACATCCTTCGTCTTCATATTTTTCCTTTTTTTTGTTAATTAAGCCCCAGTGTACCCAACAGATGACACGCGGTCTCCGCATTGTTCAATTCGCATTTGAAGGTTTGATTACCGGTGAACTTATTGCCTCCTACTTGAGAAATACTTTACATCAACAAGACCGATGGAAGGATTCTTTTACCAGCGGCAGCAACATCGAAGCCTGCCAGCGCAGGTCAGCCGCTATTTAGCGAAATTACCCAAATCACGCGGCTTTATTGGTTAAAAGCAAAAAAAAAAATGACTTTAATTGTTGTGTAAAAAGCCAAATCTTTGACATAAATAACAGGCTGACTAAATGGAAGATTATAGTCGGCGATAATGGCATCCTTGGCTGTCTTGTAACCTGAAGTTCAGCGTCAGAGGTGTAATAATTATATAAATATGAATAAAACAAGAACATTAAAACGCACTAATCAGTCATAAACAAACCCGAAAAAATGACTTGGATTTGCAATTCGGTGTTGGTGCAACATTTTGGCGGTACGGTCAATGATCCGCGTGATTCGTCAACCTCAGTCCTTCTACTAACCCTTAACATAATAACGCAGGCTGCAGGGCGTGGGATTAAACGGCCACAGCAGTAATTTTATTTTCAAAATAAAATAACATCACATTAACCGCTTTAATACTGTGCACTTTTATCCCCTTCCTGCCCAGGCCAATTTTCAGCTTGCTCGCTGTCGCATTTTGAATGACAATTGCGCGGTCATGCAATCGCCCAGCGAATTAAATTCAACATACAAAGCCATTCAAGCCACGAGCTACATCACCATTCCTGTCTCCAAATGTCCCCCAAACTGTCCTCTCTGTTTCCCTCAAGACCTCCTGCTCTCGACATCCCTTGTCTCCTCCTCCCATGCCGGTCTCCAGGACTTCTCCAGAGCCTCTCCCATCCTCTGGAACTCGCTACCTCAACTAAGTTTGATGAGGGGTATCGTTGTTATGGCAGCAGCTGGCTGCCATAACCCCGGTAGCCTCTTCTTCGGCCGGTGGTCCGCTTCCCGATAAGAGTGGTCTTTGCGGCGGATTCGCTGCAAGATCACTTTTATTGGCGGCAGGAGAGGCCCTCCCCCTCCCGCTGCGCTCCAGTGCCCTCTACCGCTTACCGGAGCCGTCAGCAACGGCGGAGGCGATCTAATGTTATGCCTTGCTGGGTATGGAGCCAAGTAAGGGGAAGATGACCCCCACCCATGTCCATAGCAATGCAGGGCGGAAGCGACGTCAAAACGTCACTTCCGCCCATAGCTCTTAAAGGGACATTTTTTTTTTTTTGAAATGACAGCATTTTTTTTTTTTTTTTGCATTTTAGTGTAAATATGAGATCTGAGGTCTTTTTGACCCCAGATCTCATATTTAAGAGATCCCCTATTTTGTAGACGCTATAACTTTTGCGCAAACCAATCAATATACGCTTATTGCGATTTTTTTCTTTACCAAAAATATAGGCATGGCGAGTTTTTTGAAGTTGTAATTTTTTGTCATATTTTTTGGAAAATAAAGAAATTTTAAAAATGTATTTTTTATTTTTTTTTATATATATACTGGCAACGGGGCAGTACAGAATTATCTTATAACTGGCATGGGCGGTGATCAGAGCAACTGACTGGTGAAATGGTGACAGTGTGAAAAAGGACACAGCCGGTGACAGATCGCGCCGCAGCACAGCCCCGCGGGTGCGCGCGAGGCGTGATCCGGGAGGACATCATACGACATCCGCCCGAATTGACAAGAATCTCGCCCAGACATCAACTTACTATAGGTTGGGTGGGAAGTAGTTAACCACTTGCTGACCGCCAACAGCACAGGGTGAGGACGGCTCCCCCAGACATAGGGGGGGGGGGCATGAAGGTGCTCATTCGTGCTGCGCGAGCTCCCTGGGGCGCGCAGCAGCGTGATCTGCAATCACTGTGCTAAAAAAATAGAATGAAATATTATTTAATTTTGTATTTCTGTATCCCTGATCACCGCCACAATAGCCTTATGATGGCGCTGTACTGCCATGGTGACAGTATGTAAAATAAAAAAAAATAAAAAAGTGAAAAACTAAATACACATGTTATTTAATTTCTTGATTTTCCAAAATATTTTGACAGAAAAATTACAACTTCAAAAAACTCCTCATGCTTCTTATTAAATGCTTCAGACTGTCTACTTTCCAAAAAGGGGCCATTCACCAAAAAAGTGTAAAAAAGTGAATAAAGACACAACGCAAGTTTTTGACATTTCCTTAATTAGAAAAAAAAAAAGGCAGATCGTTATTCCTATGTACTTGGAACAACAGATCAGTCTCCTCACTCCTGACAGAACGGGCAATTTGTGTGTTTACATACACAAATCCCGTTCTCGCTCTGTCAGGAGCAGTGGTGTCGCTAGGGAGTGGCTTTTGTGGGGCCCATAGCCCCGAGTCTCTGCAGGGGTCCCCAAGGGGAGGGGAGACTCTCTGGGGACCCTGATGTAAGTGGGGGGCTCTCTGGGGACCCTGATGCAAGGGGGAGGCTCTCTGGGGACCCTGATACAAGGGGGAGGCTCTCTGGGGACCCTCATTTAAGGGGGAGGCTCTCTGGGGACCCTCATTTAAGGGGGAGGCTCTCTGGGGACCCTAATGAACAGGAGGCTCTCTGGAAACCCTGATGTAAGTGGGTGGCTCTCTGGGGACCCTGATGCAAGAGGGAGGTTCTCTGGGGACTCTGATGTAAGTGGGGGGCTCTCTGGGGACCCTGATGTAAGTGGGGGGCTCTCTGGGGACCCTGATGCAAGGGGGAGGCTCTCTGGGGACTCTGATGTAAGGGGGGCTCTCTGGGGACTCTGATGTAAGGGGGGCTCTCTGGGGACCCTGATGTAAGGGGGGCTCTCTGGGGACCCTGATGTAAGGGGGGCTCTCTGGGGACCCTGATGTAAGTGGGGGGCCTCTCTGGGGATATATACACACACGTATATTACTGTATATACATGTGTATGCCCGCCCAAGCGTATGACTTTCTTTACTACACTGCTATGGGCTCTAGCCCCAGATCTTTTGTAGACCTAGCAACGCCCCTGGTCAGGAGTGATCGCAGGTGCCCGCCGTGCAATGTGGCCGCCGGGCACGTGCATCGGTTCCTTAGGGACGCAGCGGGCGTGCGCGCGCCCCCTATACTCCTTAAAACGCCCGCCGTACAGCTACAGCGATTGCCATTCTGCCATCGTCAATCGACGGCGGGGCACTCGGCAAGTGGTAAAGTGGTTCTAAAGGAAAAAAAGTAACCCTGACCCTCCACTTCTGGGGTCTCCACCGACACTCCTGGCTCCTCCCTCCTTGGAATCCCTCAATAGCAAGCAGCTTGCTATGGGAGCGCTTGATCCTGAGCCAGGCTCTGTGTGTCCATTGATACACACAGTTCGGTTGGCCCCTCCCCCCCTCTCTTTTCAATGGCTGTGATTGACAGCAGCAGGAGCCAATGGTTCCTCCTGCTGCCTTGATCTCCAGTGAGGAGAAAAAGAGCCGAGAGCCGCTGCTCTTGGGCACAGTAATCAATCAAAATCGGGCTCTGGTAAGGAGTGGGCTGGGATCTGCACATAGGAGGTTATTTTACTTTAATGATGCAGAAAATGAATTAAGGGAAAAAAAAAAACTAACTTCTACCTTTAGGATCACTTTAAGATGAGAGAATTTTACTCTAAACAGGCACACAATTAAGGAATGGTTTGACAGGTAACATTCTGAGAGCAGCAGAGGACGAAATTTATGATCCAAGCTGTAACCTTGTAGTAAATCTGTGGCACAGTCTGTCTCACCGCTCCTGTTTAGCATTGCCTTGTTGTACACCAGAATTGATAAATGTCCTCCATTGTGTATAAATTTGGCAGTTAACTGTTCAAACGCTTCTAAAAATCCCACTGCAAATCTTCAGACAGCCTATGCCTACCTAAAATCAATAAAGTGAAACACCCACAGTGCTCCAGGTCACAGACCTTGTGATCTAGGCTGCTGTGTTGTGTATTACAGTTTTGTAATGTAGGCTTTTTGTGCTTCGTCTGGCCTCCCGATTATACTTTCTCGTTGTTCCCTCACACAATAGAAGCAATTGTTGGTTTCCATATCTTGCACTGATGATGGCCAAAAAGATTGAAACCACTGTATGCAAAACTGAAATACACTATATTACCAAAAGTATTGGGATGCCTGCCTTTACACGCACATAGCTTTAATGGCATCCCAGTCTTAGTCTGTAGGGTTCAATATAGTGTTAACCTACCGTTTGCAGCTATAACAGCTTCAACATTTCTAGGAAGGCTGTCCACGAGGTTTAGTGCGTGTATGAGAATGTTTGATTATTCTTCCAGAAACGTATTTGTGAGGTCAGGCACTGATGTTGGATGAGAAGGCCTGGCCTCACAATCTTTGCTCTAATTCATCCCAAAGGTGTTCCATTGGGTTAATGTCGGGACTCTGTGCAGGCCAGTAAAGTTCCTCCACCTCAAACTCTCTCATCCATGTCTTTATGGACCTTGCTATGGGCACTGGTCCAAATCATTTGGTGGAGGGAGGATCATGGTGTGGGGTTATTTTTCAGGGGTTCAGATTGGCCCCTTAGTTACAGTGAAGGGAACTCTTCAGGCATCGTTTTGGACAATTTCATGCTCCCAACCTTGTGGGAACAGTTTGTGGAGGGCCCTTCCCTGTTCCAACATGACTGTGCACCAGTTGACAAAGCAAGTTCCATAAAGACATGGATGAGCGAGTTTGGGGTGGAAGAACTTCAGTTTGGTGAGTTTGGGGTGGCAGGCCAGTCAAGTTCTTCAACCCCACTCGCTCATCCATGTCTTTATGGAAGAGCGAGTTTGGGCTGGAAGAACTTGACTGGCCTGCCACCCCAAACTCGGTGCACAGTCATGTTGGAACTGGGAGGGGCCATCCCCAAACTGTTCCCACAAGGTTAGGAGCATGTAATTGTCCAAAACGACGCCTGAAGAGTTCCCTTCACTGTAGCTAAGGTGCCAATCTGAACCCCTGAAAAGTAATCCCACACCATAATCCTCCCTCCACCAAATTATTTGGACCAGTGCCCAAAGCAAGGTCCATAAAGACATGGATGAGCGAGTTTGGGGTGGAGGAACTTTACTGGCCAGCACAGAGACCTGACCTCAACCCAATAGAACACCTTTGGGATGAATTAGAGCGTAGACTGCGAGCCAGGCCTTCTCATCCAACAACACTGCATGACCTCACAAATGCGCTTCTGGAAGAATGGTTAAACATCCACATAGACATTGGAAAGAACAACAGTATGGTTACAACTAAACTGATAATACTGTATGCATTATACCTATCTGTGTAGCAGATGGCGCTGCAGCATTATAGTGTGTGTATTCTATGCTAAGGTAATCAGAGGAAGTACCATCCCTAATGTGTTTTATGCACTTGTTCGTGTTCTCTTCCCAATCTATGATAAAAGGCATGTAATGTATTTCTCCATGAAAGTAAAGCTAATTGCTGAAACAAGAAGCTTCCAGCGCATGATTTCAATACTCTGCACAACAGGTTACGGGCCCAACGCACCGAACGCACCCAGCAGGCACCCAGGCATCCAGGCACTGGAAAGAATTGTACAGTGAGTCAGTGAGTACTGTATACAAGCTACTGAAAGATGGCAAGTGGTTCAAATGTGAAGTTTGCAATAGCAAAGCTGAACAATGCCAATGACCAGCTGTGGAAGTTTAAACTGGAAATGTTTTTTAGCAAGGATGACTTGTGGTTAGTGCTGAATACAGACAGACCCACAGACAGAGAGACGGAGGACTGGGATAGAAAGAACAGACAGGCAAAATCGACTAAAAGCTTACCAATAGAAGATGGTCAGCTTATCCACATAAGAACAGAGAAAATGGCCAAAGGTATGTGGACTTCATTACAGAAACTGCATGACCGTTCAAGTCTAAGCAGAAAGCTATTTCTACTAAGAAAGTTGAATAAGATGAGACTAGAAGAAGGCCAGCAAATGTGTGACCACGTGAATGCTATGCTAGAAATCATAGAGCAGCTACGAGCCATCGGAGAGGACATCAAAGATAACCATACTGTTGCCCTGCTCCTCTGCAACCTTCCAGGTTTGTACTGCTCTTATTAATGTTTTAAAAACCAGACCCGAGCAGGAGCTGACACTGGAACATGTCAAAGGCAAATGAATTGATTAATATGACAGAAGGAAAGAAAGTATGCACCATGATGACAAAGCTCTTAAGATGTACAAAGGTGCAAAGCACAACAAAGAAAGCAGAGCTTGTTTTCGCTGTAAAAGGACTGGTCACTAAAGGACTGTTCTATCTGAAAAGCCGAGCAGCGAAAGCTAGAGCTATCCACAAAAGAAAGAGCCAAAGCATCTACAAAGGAAACTGCAGATACATAATGGAGTGGCACCTATAAAATGACACAGAGTGGCAAGCCATACGGCTGGTGCATAGACTCAGGAGTGACAAGCCACATGACTAGCGATGAGACCTTCTTCACAAACATTGATTACACTGCAAAAAACAAAGTTTTCCTAGCAAACGGGAAAAGCATCACTGCCGAAGGTAAGGGCCAGGGCTTCCTGAACTGCATTACACCACAAGGCAAGCAGGGTATCCTTGTAAAGAAAGTGCTGTATGTTCCAGAACTAGAAGGCAGCCTTTCAACAAACCTTCACTTATAGCACAAGCGGCTGGGGCAGAGAAGTCCAGAAGCTATACAGGACATTGTAAAGAGAGGTTTATCAAAAGATTTGACAATAGCGCCTTGCAAAGTGCTCATTAAAATGCAAGTGCTGTATTGTAGCAAAAACCACACCTGCTCCCCTTCCACAGGTTTCTCAAAGAAAAAACACCCACCCCCTACAGCTCATACACAGTGACGTATGCGGTCCAATGAAAACTCCTACGTCAGGTGGGAACAGATATCTACTGACTTTCATTGATGATTCTTCCAGGTACCCAACTACTTATCTGATGAAACACAAAAATGAAACATCAGAGAAACTTCAAGAGTTTGTTGCCATGTCTAGCAACAAATTCCAACGGAAACCAGGAATAATAAACACCGACAATGGGGGAGAATACATAAGCAAAGAAGTGGCCTCATATCTGAAGAGACGAGGAATAGTACACCAGACAACCACACCATACACTCCTGAACAAAATGGTGTAGCAGAAAGGAAAAAAAATCGCCATATACAGGTCCTTTTTATTTTTGAGCAGGGGAGGATTGGGAAACTTTGGCCTTGGGGTGAGCCCAGTGAAAGTTTATGGTAGGGACAGATTTGCTAAAGCAAGTGATCCATGCAAAGTATGCCATGGTGCCATAGTGATTGGTGGGCATGGTGAAAGGTGGATAAACAGGGCAGAGAGCATACCAATATAGTATAGCAATAACTAATGCATATAAAATCATTAAATAAATGCACTTACAGGAAGAAGTAAAAAACTAGCTTTTCTGAGGTCCAGAGATGTTATGAGATGTTATCCATGCCTAGTCCAGGATACCTCTGGCTGTGACCAGTGGCAGGGTTAAAAGCTAAAAAAAAATTTGGATTTGGGATCGACTCTGCTGGACCCACTAGCACATGGGACAAAGCAGAGCTTCCAAAGGCCAAAAGGTGGAGAAAGGTGGGTTTTCCTAAAGGACTTAGTCTATTGTGAACCACCTTCATATCTTCCAGAATCAGCTTCTGTTGCAGCTTTTGACATTCAGTCGTATGATATCCCAGAGCCTCAAAAGAAATTAGTGCTGGAAGACTTTCCTCTGCCAGAAGCTGTGATAACAGATCTGAATGGGGAGCATGTAGGCAGGTGGAGTAGGTGGTTGGGAACGATGTTGTAAGCCTGAGGGCTAATGATGCCGCTCTATTGCTAAACCTTAACCCTTTAGTCTGACAGTAAACAAAGCAGACAAATAATCACCATTTATTATTGGCACAAGTGGGAATCTGGCATAGGACCAATGTATCCTCTGCCATGTGCTGTAGGTGTCAACTTGGAAAAGCCTGTGTCTAGTTTTGACAGAGATTTTGGCGTCCATTTTTGGAGGCAAATGTGCAATTAATAGCCCAATCTGTAGAACAAGGAGGCCATGGATTGAGTAAGGGACCTAAGGGCAGGAGCTTGTTTGGTAGGAACATGTTGTCTTCACCCCCTCCAGCCTGGGGAGTGGTTTAGAGCCCAATGGGTGCTGGAAAGTCATATTACCAGATCCCGATGGGCAGACAACCCAACAGGGTGCACTCATGGTTTTCAGCAACGTGACAAAAGCAGGATTTAGCTGGCCTGACAGGGTCTGTTGAGAGGGGCAGAATGTGGCCAGGCCATCTTGTGCCCAACCGGGAAGGTATCCAGAAAAAAACTTTCCCTATCACTAGTGCTGTCCCTAGCAAGCGGAGTACCTCTACCTACCCTACCCACTCACATCAAGCTCACCAACCTGGGAGCCAAGGCCTTGAATAGGCTCTACCTGACCCATGATGGCCATCAGAGTCACATGGGGTGGAAGCGTCTAACTGGACTGCTTCCCCACTGACCCCAGGAAACCACAGAGGAACCCTGTTCCCCATGGCTTCCTCTCCAGCTGCAGAACTGCTATGGTTGAGCGCCCCCTGCAGTGGAGAAAACATACTGCACATGCCTACAGACAGCCCTATTACCCAGGAGCTTATATAAACACATGACTATTGTTCTAACTTGTGCCTCATGTCAGTTGTCTCATACTGTACAGAAGTGATTGTGAAGATGTTGCTGTCTTTGGCGGTTTCTTATTTATAAAAACTTCCTTATGGGAACAGTTGTGTCGCCTTCTCTTTTACCCTCTACAAGCAAATAGCAATATAATGCCACAGCTGACACTGGGGGGCCCATATCTGATGGATGTCTGAATGCTGAAGTATCTTTACTCAGAGCCATCAGCCCAACATATCTTATTAATATTGGTCCAGGGGGAAAATGCCCGGTTCTCCCTGCTTTGGAGAGCCTTCCTCATGCTTCCTGTAGTCAACAACAGAGGTTTTAACCAATACTTGTATAAAAAGCATAAAAAATTATTTTGCCTGTAGTTGCAAATCAAACGCTGAATAGATTCCTTGTTTTTCTGGATTTTGATGACAGTGTTAACCTAGAACTACCTTTTTCTTATTTCAAAAAGGCAATGCCGAGCTTTACATGATATTATTGGAGGGCTTTTTTATTTCCCTTCGCCCTCTTATGCCGCGTACACACGAACGGAAATGCCGCCAGCAAACCGATGAGAGCTTTTTGTCGGAAAATGCGACCATGTGTCTGCTCCATCAGTCTTTTTCTGGCGGAATTCCAGCCAGCAAAAGATTGAGAACATGTCCTATCATTCCTATCCAAAAATGTGTTCGTCTGTATGCAATTCGGACGTGCAAAAAATCACGCATGCTCGGAAACAATTTGACGCATGCTCGGAAGCACTGAACTTCATTTTCTCGGCTCGTCGTAGTGTTGTACGTCACCGGGTTCTTGATGGTCGAAAGTTCAGAGAACTTTTGTGTGACCATGTGTATGCAAGGCAAGCTTGAGCGGAATTCTGTCGGAAAAACCATCCAAGCTTTTTCTGACGGAAATTCCGATCGTGTGTACGCGGCATAAGTCCTTTAAACCTAACTGACTCTTTTGTTTATAATAAACTTCACTGCATGAATAACTGTTGAGCCTATTTTTTTACTTTTTATTCGCAGCAGTATGGCTATCGTGACCAAGATGGCGTCCGCCGCCATTTCTATACAAAGATGGAACATACAGTCATTTTCTCCTGGCAGCCTGTGAAAAAGTTTTCTGTGCCAGAACTCTACTCTGAATAGAATCCAACATGAAAAAATACCAAATAATGCATGTGCTCTTCTGAATAGCTTTGATAACATGGTGACATAAAATATGTTCTTTTTAATTCGGTCTTAGTGCCTCCGCCATTGTCAGCTCTCTTAAAGAAATTTTAATTGCGTTGGAGAGACGATAAAGAGGGGTCATTATAAGTAGTTGGTACAACAAAGCAGTTATAAGAATCGGTTGCATTAAGGAGATTTTTTCAGTTGAAATATAGAAAGAACCTGCTAATTTTCTCATTCACTGCTGAATGGGGGAGAAAGCCGCAGTCTGCAGGGGTTTCTCTACTTATTAGAATGTAAGGAAACATTGCAAGCACTTATGCCAACTCAAAGAACTCTTGACTGTAACTGAGTCCTTTGGATTCTGTTCAGCATTTAACCCTTGTAATCTCGAGAACATCTCGAGAACATCTTAAAGACTATGCGTCAACAGTCCTCAGCAAACTCCCGGGCTTCTTTACTAAAGCTAACGCAACCATATGTCTTCTCCAGAGCAGCCAATGAAATGCCAGCTGTCGTTATTGGTTAGAAAATCAAATCTAACTGGCTGTGATGGGGTAGACATTGTGCCCTGGTGTCTGTTTAGTGTTTATTTAATTTTTAATGCGCACTTGAACAGCAGCCAAAATGGTATAGTAGGTTTTAGAACGAACAGGGAAGAATTCGAGCCTCTTTCAAGTCTTAAAGCTGAACTCTGGCTCTGCTTGCACTGAAAGGGTTAACTGCTTGTTCCTGTCTAGGGAATTGGCAGTGCACTTTCACTTACCTGATCATAGCTCCCCCTACACTCTAGCAGTGGACTGTTCCGTGATATACTCATGCTATGGCTATGCATCAATCCTAATGACTTCAGAGGACCTTAGATTACTAGAGCATAGTGGAGAGCAGGCTGCAGGGACTGGTGTAGCCTGCAGGAGCAGGGCATCAGCTAAGTATGTCTTAACTCCCCACTGTTGGTGGCACTCGACCACCACAGCAATGCAGTAGGGTGACTTTCTGTGGTGAGCAGGGTTTCGGCTGTCTGATTGGACGCTGGTGCCCCAGTGACCTCAGTGGGCATCTTGGGTCAGGGCAGTGTCTAATTAGGACACTGGGTCCTGTGTTTGAGTGGTCAGTGTAGGGACAGATTCTCCATCTCTCAGGGACAGTGCATAGCTGTAGGGAAAGGTTCCAGAGGATTAGGGACAGTGCAAGAACTATGTCTACCTCTGCTTTAGGAAGCCTACCTTTTTTGGATTTGGACCAGCCAGGCCTCATTGCAGATGCTGTCGGCATCAAACCAGACTGTAGACCATTACCACAGTTCGTAAGTGGCTCTGGATGGCTGTGCCTACCTGCCTGGCTTACTTGTACTTTGTTGGAACTTTTTTCACTACACTGCATTTGTTTTGCTTGACCTCTGTGTGTTTACTGCCGCCACACCACATTGCTCCCTGCTCACTACTAAAACAGGTGAGTCCAGTCCCCCTAGACATAAAAAAGCAGTCAGCGTTCCTCTTAAAGACTTTAAGGACCTTACATTTGCTAAAACACTGTGTATCATAAACTATTCATTCTTTTATTAAATAAAATATATAATATTAATTTCACCAATTTTCACCTTTTTTTAACCCTTTGTTGCATCTCAGTCCAACTACTCCCAAATATCTATCAACATGCAATCCAGCAATGGCTTAATGGCATGTCTCTGGGTGGGTTTCCTGGTGGTGACAGCAGTGGACCATGCCTGCCTAATGTGTGTTTAATTGGCCACTTGTATTCTTCATCAGAAGCTTGTTTGACATTGACAACGCTAAAGACAGGGAAAGAACATTCTCAACCTATACTTGGAAATGCCTAAACAAGGACCTTCTTGGCAGTATCACCAAGTATTATTTTATCGAAAGACAGACCTGGAGGAATAAATGGAGATGCTACATGACTGGGTGGAGGAATAGTCCTAAAATTCAAGTGGAAAGTGTAGATGCAAGAGATCTTACCTGACTTAAAGCGGGGGTCCACCTATCTATCATTTTTTTTTTTTTGATCATTCACAAACTTTTCTTCTCAGCATTACATACTCACATATTGTGTGTAATATGTCTGCCTGTGTCAGATTTCGTCGGAAAGAATAACTTATATTATTCACTGCAGGCGGTTTCCATCTTCATTGTGGGCATTTGAAGCCCACAAGCATTTATTTCCTAGATGTGGTGAATGCTGTGCTCCCAGCATTCATTGCTCGTTCCCGCACATGCTCAGTGGCATCCTGGGAAGCCTGAGACTAGCTCCCAGGAGTCTGGGAGAGGCTAGAAACACGCCTACTCCCACGGGAGGAGAACCAGGAAGTGCAAAGAAGAATAGAAAAATAAAAGGTAATTACGGCGATTTATATTTTTTTAAAAGGCATGTCAGCATCTAGGCAAGGAAGAGAATACATACAGATATTGTTCAAAATTTGGGTGGAACCCCGCTTTAAGGATTGTAATCAAGTGGTTGGATGAAGCCACATGGTTTAGGAGCTCATTCCAGATGCATGGTCGAGAGCATACAATTGTCTCCCCCACCACCAGTGTTACTTATACATCAACTGGGTCGGGTTTTAGGAGGACTTATCATGACAGGTTGGCCAGTAGGGGGTCTGTGGAATAGTGAGGTGGTTAGAAAATGTGGGGCCCATATGATTTTGTGGTGCTTCCCCTTTTTGTTATCCGTTGTCTTTACCAACCTCCATAGGTGTGCGCACAGGGTGTGCCGGGTGTGCCAAGGCACACCCTATTCACGCTGTGCAGCACAGATTCCCCCAACTGCCCTGGCTCCCCACTCCTTCCCTCTGCAGCACTTCTGTCTTCCCTCCTCTCCTCTCCTGCCGGATGTTGCTGCGGAGATGTTTTAGGATGAGTGAGGGAAGGGGCCGGTAAATATGTATTTATCAGCCCCTTCCCTTTCTGAATGACCATGGTGAGTAGTAGTGAGTAGTGTGTGTTTGAGCTTTGGGGTGCACACCTATGCCAACCTCAGTCCTTTGTGAAGGCAGAGGATGCTCAATTTGGAGCTGTACTCAAGTGGGCGGGGTGCAGCTGGGGACATGGTTGGCTCATAGTCGATCCTTAGGTCAGCAGACACCAAAGAACTCCTCTAAGAATCTAAGAATTGTCATGTTATTTTTAGCATGGTTCATTTGTTTTGGTTATTTATTCATTTTCTATTATATGGCTAATAAAGGGCTGTTGTGGAACATGGGGTTCATTGAGGGGATGAAATTGATTAATTCAGCAGTCATGCTGCAGATTTAAAAATATTGAAAATGACATTTAAATGTTAAAGCTTAAATGATATTTTAGTGAATGGGGTTTACCTTTTTCCATCAATAGAATGGTCTTCCATCTTCATATCACAGTAATCTGTGGTGGAATAGGTATGTATTGGCTATACCCCTCATTCCAAATGTTCCCACATAGTGGTGGGGGCGGGGTGTCTGACAAGGCCTGTTAAACGCGCTGGGCTGTGTGGTCCAACTGGTGCCTATTTAACTGCTCAATTGTATTTAACTTCTCTAAGTGGCGGTAAGGGTATGTGCACATAGTCGTATGAAAATACCACAACTAATAACCAAGCTCTCGCTGGCAGAAGCTGACACTAAGATCTTGTTTAAAAAGTACTCTGTGCACTGTTGGCATGTAACATTTGGCCTATGTTTACATGTGTACAGGTGTGCAGCAAAAATGCAACCTATTGGTTGCTAGGGAAAAGGTGGCTATTGTCTTCCATTGCTAAGACACAGTTGCTAGGACGCAGATGGCTATTTTCACCTAGCTTCCTCTGTTGCTAGGATGCAGACAACTATTGTTCTCAATGGCTAAGTCACAGCTAGCGATTGCTGACTAGTGTCCTCAGTTACTAGAATGCAGGTGGCTATTGTCTCCTAGAATCCCCTGTTGCTAGTACACAGATGGCTGTTGCAGCCTAGCATTCTCTGTTGCTAGGATGCAGACAGCTATTGTTCTCAAGGGTTAGAACACAGGTAGCCATTGCCGACTAGTGTCCTCAGTTGCTAGGACACAGATGGCTATCACAACCTAGCTTACTCTGTTGCTAGAACACAGGCAGAAATTGCACCCTGGCATCCTCTGTTGCTAGGACACAGACAGCTATTCTCAATGGGTAAGACACAGGTAGCTATCACAGGCTAGTGTCCTTAGTTGCTAGGACACAGGTGGCTATTGTCACTTAGCTTCCTCTGTTGCTAGGACACAGGTGGCTATAGTAGCTAGCATCTTCTATTGATAGGATGGAAATGGCTAGTGTTCTCAATGGCTAGGACACAGGTAGCTATTGCTGAGTAGTATCCTCAGTTGCTAGGATGCAGACTGCTATTGTCCTCAATAGCTAAGACACATGAAGCTATTGCTGACTAGTGTCCTCAGTTGCTAAGAGGCAGGTGGCTTCTGTCACCTAGCTTCCTCTGTTGCTAAGACACAGGTGGCTATTGCAGCTAGCATCTTCTATTGCTAGGAATGCGACAGCTAGTGTTCTAAATGGCTAAGGCATAGGTAGCTATTGCTGAGTAGTATCCTCAGTTGCTAGGATGCAGGTGTCTTTCATCTCCGAGAATCCTCTGTTGCTAGCACACAGAAGTCTACTGCAGCCTATCATCCCCTGTTGCTAGGACGCAGGTGGCTCTTGTACTCCATAAGGGTACAAGCACAAACTCTTACTTCGTACGGTGGAAAATACGATTTAATACTTAGGACCTTGGACAGAGATTTTTCTATTTGCTTTTATGTATTTGAATGCAGCACATGCTTACTGATCTTTAAGCAGTCGCACACATGGGCCCGTAGAAAACAATACACCTGCATTCAAATCTGTAAAAAATACTGTTAAGAAAAGTTTTTTCAACAGCTGATTACCTCCTATGTCTCTGGACACATTAAAGCCCAACTGAAGTCACAGAAGTAGATATTCCATCAGATAGATGCTGTACGGCCTTCTCCATCTTCATAATCCTCCGTCATGAAAAAGATGAGAGGTTGGAATTCCCGGCTGACAGTAAGGTGCACACCAACCTCAATGGAGCTGTTGGTGCATTTGGCTGTGAAATCACCTGAAAAGGATTATGATGAATGAAACATTCGAGAAATAAGGAGAAATACCTCTGTAATTTTTGCAGTGGATGTTAGATGTGCCGGCTCAGCAGAAGGAATATAGAGCAAGTTTCACAATCACAGCCAGACAAAAGGTCATTTTGTAAAACTGTCTAAACAGAAATTTAGCAAGTCGATGGCAAGCCCTTTTTTTTTTTTTTTGGCTTTTGGAATCTTTTTCAGGAACCATAAAGGTTAATTGCAAATCACAGATCAATCCGCCACTCCAAGTGATGTAGTAGATGGAGGAAAGAATTCAGATGTAGGTGGGGTACAAGGTAGCCAAGGCTGGCTGATAAGGCCGTGACTGATGTCCCACTGGACTGACAGCAGTTGGCCAACAACTTTACAAATCCAACGGCTAATCTTTTTTGTGTACCTACCTCGTGTTGCTGTGCTGTGAATTTGATGTCAACTGCATTCGGATTTGAGAATTCTCTGTTGTATGGTTGCCTAGTGGTTGTTCTGTCCCACTTAAATTTATTTTTTTTTCTGTGGTTGTATCGAATTGTTTCAAGTTACTGTTGTTTGATGAATGCTGACATTTAGTGGCCATGTTGGCCCACAACTTATTTACTTATGTTATTTGGTATTTCCCTATGTCTTCCCCTCCTGCTTAGTGTTAGTTATTTCAGTCCTAGCTAGAAACTCGCTGTTCGTTTTTCACAGAGACAGGGCTTAGGAAAGTCATTGTGTTCTAATGCCGTGCTCCACACGATAGGATTTTCCGATGGAAAATGTGTGATAGGACCTTGTTGTCGAAAATTCCGACCATGTGTGGGCTCCATCACACATTTGCCATAGGAATTTCCGACACACAAAGTTTGAGAGCAGGCTATAAAATTTTCCGACAACAAAATCCGTTGTTGGAAATTCCGATGGTGTGTACACAATTCCGACGCACAAAAGTGCCATGCATGCTCAGAATAAATTAAGAGATGAAAGCTATTGGCTACTGACGTACGTTTTTTACGTCACTGCGTTCAGACTGATCGGATTTTCCGACAACTTTGTGTGACCGTGTGTATGCAAGACAAGTTTGAGCCAACATCCGTCGGAAAAAAAACCATGGATTTTGTTGTCGGAATGTCTGATCAATGTCCGATCGTGTGTACAGGGCATGACTCTTCAAAAGACTGGAAAAACATCCTGCGTACTGTAATTATCTGAAATAAAATGGTGTTGGTTTTAATTTCGGTATCTTATTGAAGTGTTAGAGAAGATTTGTCATTATCATTTTTTACAGTTCTGTCACCTATAGGACATATCACATACAATATTTTTTTCTATGTTTCTAAGTGCCGGTTCACACTACCGCGACTTGGGATCCGACTTGTCAGACCTCAAGTCGCCCCAAGTCGCTTGACATCAGAAATTCCATTCAAGTGAATGAGAGCCGTCTTAATGTACGCTACTGAAGTCGCTCCGACTTCAGAAAAGGTTCCTGTACTACTTCAATCCGACTTCTAGGTGACTTGTACCCATAGATTTCAATGGAAGTCGCCTCCAAAGTCGGATCGTGTCTTTTTTTTTTACTTTTAAAGGTAAAGAAAAGCTTTGGGGTCTTTATGACCCCATATATCTTCATAAAGAGGACCTGTCATTCTTATTTATATTACAGAGGATGTTTACATTCTTTGCAATAGGAATAAAAGTGATGATGAAAAAAAAATCAAAGGGACAGTGAAAAATGTAAAAATAAAATAAATAAGATTTTTTTTTTAAAGCATCCCCATCCCTCTGTGCTCACGTGCAGAAGCAAACGCATACATAATTCGTGCACGCATATCTCAACAATGTTTGCATCACACATGTGAGGTATCGCTGCGAACATTACAGTGAGAGCAATCATTTTAGCACTAGACTTCCTCTGTAACTTTAAGCAGGTAACATGTAAAAGTATTTAAAGCATCACCTATGGAGATTTTTAAGTACTATATTTTGTCACCATTCCACGAGCGTGCGCAATTTTAAAGTGTGACATGTTCGGTATGTATTTACTCGGCCTAGCATCATCTATCATATTTTATATTGTGGTGTATACTGTATGTATTTATTTTTTTATTGCATTTGAAAAACAGATGCACAAATACCATGTGACATAAAAAATTGCAACGATCGCCATTTTATTTCCTAGGGTTTCTGCTAAAAAAATATATATATATATATAATGTTTGGGGGTTATAAGTAATCTTCTAGCAAAAAATACTGATTTAAACTTGTAAACAAAAAAGTTCCAGAAAAAGCCTGTTCTTCAAGTGGTTATAAGATAATTATGAGGAAAAAAGGAAGGAGGGGGGTAATGAGGTTGTTGGGACTTTACATGAGGCACTGAATGGGTAAATTCATTCGCCCGCATTCCCTATAGTTTGTCAACATCAATAGAAGGAAATGGTTGGGACTCGAAGCACTGCTAAAAAATAGAGTCACATGATAGTGGATTCCAAAAAAGAACTCCTTGACAATTTTTTGTACATAGTAATATCATGATTTACAACCAATCTAAGGATAATAATATATAAGTATACAGTAGTACACTACAATTGTAGGGGTTCATAATCAGCATAATTCATAAATAATCATAATAAAAAAACACCAATATTTCATAGCTTTTGTAATGTGGAATCTCAGGATCACATTATATGGTGTAGCATAAGGCAAATCTCTACGCGTTTCGTGGAGTCTATTCACTCATCAGGAGTAGTTAAAGCGGGGGTCCACCTATCTATCGTTTTTTTTTTTTTAGTTCATTCACAAACTTTTCTTCTCAGCATGACATACTCACATATTGCGTGTAATATGTCCGCCTGTGTCAGATTTCGTCGGAAAGAATAACTTATATTATTCACTGCAGGCGGTTTCCATCTTCATTGTGGGCATTTGAAGCCCACAAGCATTTATTTCCTGAATGTGGTGAATGCTGTGCTCCCAGCATTCGCCGCTCGTTCCCGCACATGCTCAGTGGCATCCTGGGAAGCCTGAGACTAGCTCCCAGGAGTCTGGGAGAGGCTAGAAACACGCCTACTCCCACGGGAGGAGAACCAGGAAGTGCAAAGAAGAATAGAAAAATAAAAGGTAATTACGGCGATTTAAATTTTTTTAAACGGCATGTCAGCATCTAGGCAAGGAAGAGAATACATACAGATATTGTTCAAAATTTGGGTGGAACCCCGCTTTAAAAATACAGAGTTCTATAATAAAAAGGGAAATAGCAAAATGAACAAATGCTGGACATAAGCAAAGAAAGAACGAAGGTAAGATGAAATGTTTACCAAACAAGATAATTATGAGATAATTAAGTTACCTGTGGTTGGTGCAAAGTCGGCAGGTGACGATACTGTCCAGACAGACTGGGTCTAATGCACAAAGCGGCATTTAAAACAGAACAGTGGTCACACTATGACCACGCAGTGCTGGGTCCTCAGGTTCAGATTCAATACTGTCCACCCTCAACGGTGGGCGACAATACCCCCAATAAAACCAGATCCATAACAAAGAGAGGGAGAGGAGATGACAGCCTAATTGAAGATCCAATGTGCTGTCAGGACCTAAGAAAATAAAACCTAATGGTATTAAAAAAATTGGGGGGGGGGGGGGTGTAGAAGTTGCAGGGTACGACATTCCCTTGGAGATACTTCAGTAATTCCAATAAAACGTATAAAACGTATTTCAGTCTTTGGAAGTTAGTGAACAAGACAGATATTGAGATGTTTTTTTTTTCTCTCCCTCCTCTCTATGTGGTTGGGAAATTCTTGAAGACTGTGTAAAGTTTTCAGGCTAACGGTGTGTATCCAATGTGATTAACAGGCTCCTTATATCTGACAGGCCTAGCAGGAGAACAACCAATTTTATGGCTACAGAGAAGATCCTTTTTCTGCGTGAGTTTCGTTCTCTTTGGTGTTGTTTTTAAGATTGAAAACACATACGCTGAGGCATTGGTACTTATTACATACCTCTAGAAACTGCTTCCGAGGGAGCCAAGGAAACGTATGATTTATTTGAAGTGGAAAAATAAGTCTCCCGTCAATATTTCAAGGTTTTCAGCTGCCTGGGGCTGTCTCTGCCCAGAGATCTATAAGCTTATTAAATAAAGAGTGGTCGCCCCTTCATTAACGCAACACGATGGAACGCTAAGTGTGAATGGGTACTAAATGAATAAGGTCAGTATTTACTGAAGTATCTTTATGGAGCCTCTTAGGAAAGTCACAAAGGAACCACAATGGTGGCCGGAAGCTGGTTGCCATAGACAAAAACTCAATGCAATTTCTTCTACGTTAATATTGTCCATAACAACCATAACAATGATTGGAAGCTGATTTTCATAGATAATAACTCTATGTTTGTTATCTTTCTTCTATTTAAAGTGTATCTCCACCATTGTGTGAATTTTCAATTATAATATTTAATGAACACTAAAACCTCATTTACACAGGCAGCCAGGGGGCAATAAAAATAGGCTGAGCTGCTCCCAAACTGACAAGTCGCACGTTAGTGCCCATGTTAGTAAACATTTGCAGTGCTGCAAAACTTGTGTTTGGTGGAGATCATGATATCAACACCTTGCCTCTCCGCCTTCTCTAATTAGAGAAAGCTGTGCATTCATTTAGAACATGCAAAGCTTTCTCTGCGTGCCACCCATGCCAAAGAGACCTCCTGTGTTCAGCGGGCAACAGGGTAGCAATAAGGCACTGTGCCTACTACAGTGATTTTCAGCTTCAAGGGGGATTGGCCAAGTATGGTATGTACACTATATTGTCAAAAGTATTGGGACACCTGCCCTTTACACGCACATGAACTTTAATGGCATATCAGTCTAAAGCTGGCCATACACCATACAATTTTCTCATTCAATTTTCTTTAGATTTACCTTCAACTATGTAGTAGAAGGGCCTGCCTGATTGCATACAAATTGAAAGTGTTTAGGTTTGACCTCCTATTATATGGTTTTGGTAAATCTAAACCAAAGTTGCACAAGAAAATTGTATAATGTATGGCTAGCCTTAGTCTGTAGGGTTCAATATTGAGTTGGCCCACCCTTTGCAGCTATAACAGCTTCAACTCTTCTGGGAAGGCCGTCCACAAGGTTTAGGAGTGTGTCTATGGGAATGTTTGACCATTCTTCCAGAAGAGCATTTATGAGGTCAGGCACATATGTTGGATGAGAAGGCCTGGCTCACAGTCTCCACTCTAATTCATCCCAAAGGTGTTCTATCGGGTTGAGGTCAAGTTCCACCACCCCAAACTTGCCCATCCATGTCTTTATGGACCTTGCTTTGTGCACTGGTCGAAATCATTTAGTGGAGGGGGATTATGGTGTGAGGCTGTTTTTCAGGGGTTGTGCATGACCCCATAGTTGCAGTGAAGGGAACTCTTAAGGCGTCAGCATACCAAGGCATTTTGGACAATTTCATGCTCCCAACTTTGTGGGTACAGTTCGGGGATGGCCACTTCCTGTTTCAACATGACTGCACACCAGTGCACAAAGCAAGGTCCATTGACATGGATGAGCGATTAGTTTGGGGTAGAGGAACCTGACTGGCCTGCACAGAGTCCTGACCGCAACCCAATAGAACACCTTTGGGATGAATTAGAGTATAGACTGCGAGCCAGGTCTTCTCATCCAGCATCAGTGCTTGACCTCACAAATGCGCTTCTGGAAGAATGGTCAGACATTCCCATAAACACACTCCTAAACCTTGTGGACAGCCTTCCAAGAACAGTTGAAGCTGTTATAGCTGCAAAAGGTGGGCCAACTCAATATTGAACCCTACGGACTAAGACTGGGATGCCATTAAAGTTCGTGGGCGTGTAAAGGCAGGTGTCCCAATACTTTTGACAATATCGTTTAGTATAGAAAGTTTTTCCAAGGAAAAATTCTAGGGGTGAGTCTTCAAACCCTGTCCCTGGCAAACCATGGCAGTTTTCAGGTGCTGTGGTGTCTGCCTTTTCCTCTACAAAGATTTGGCCAGGCACATCGCAGTCTTTTGTGGAGAGACATCCTCTCGATGCGGAGAAACATCTCCGTCACAGCATTCCCCAGAGCTCATTTTGTTACTGACTCCAGGAATATTAGCTTGCTGCAAAACAAACAGACACAAAGGCAGTTTAACATCCCTGTAAAAGCACCCTAGGGCATGATGTACTGAAGAAGCCTACAAATACTGCAGACAGCTCAGTACCTGCAATACATGCTCACAGATTCATACAGCTAAGCCACAGAGATGGGGTTATGAGAAGGAGCAATGTGCACAGCCCAGCAACCTATGGCAGAATTCATCCTCCTGTCTGGGCTCCCAGTAACAAGACTTCTCGCTACGATTGCTGCTGCAAGGGTAGCCATAGATGGGCAGATATCTGAGAGAAAATGGCAGGACATATTTGACTGCCCTGGAAAAGAGCTGTATAAACGTTACATACGAATATTTCATATTTACAATTTCTAGCTAGCACGTGATGCTTTAAATTCATTTTTGCATATTTATCAGACTAATCTTAACAGCTATGCTGGCAAAAAAAAGTTTAGCCTCCTGTCAACTGTCCAACTCATATATATGCTACAGCAGGGCAAGTGGGCATTAATGCTCATGTGCCAAAGCATCTATGATGCACCAGGGGGGTGTGCTTACTGCACACTGCCAGCACACTGACTGAGCTTCCACTGTTAAAGTGGTGTTCCGGCTGAAATTATACTTTTTAAATAAAAATATCCCTATAATACACACGCTTAATGTATTCTAGTAAAGTTAGTCTGTAAACTAAGGTCTGTTTTGTTGGTTTATAGCAGTAGTTTGTTATTTTATAAACTTACAGCAGGCCGTGGCCATCTTAAGTGTGGGCATCTGAAGCCAGACTGTATTTCTTCCTGGATCTCAAACTTGCAGATCTTGCACATGCTCAGTGCAGCACAAGCAGTGTAATAGGTTTCAGGTCAGGTTTCCATAGCAACGGCAGTGTCAGAGGAAGTTGCCGCCCCTTCCCAGAAGGCATTGCAAACAGGAAATGATGCGATGGGCCACGGCCAGGGAGGAGGAAGTGAAAAATGAATACAGCAGATATACAGTAGGTGCTGAGAAAATTTTTTAAAAAAATATCCAATTCGTTTACAGTGCACAGTTTAGTGAGGGATGCTGAAGAGTTGTAAAAGTGGGTGGAACTCCACTTTAACAATCGGAAGCCGGTGGGAGGGACACATAATCACGTGCAAATCTCACTGACATCTGAACATATAACTGAGAGTCCAAAGGGCCTGGACTCTTTATCTCAGGGATCAAGCCCAACCACTACAGTATAATGGAGGTCCTGCTGAGATTTGATCATACAGTTAAGAAGATCAGAGTACCTGAACTCTTAAATCTCAGGTGATGAGATCAGGTCTAAGCATTGTGATGGAGGCCCCACTGAGATCTTATCATATAGCTGAGAGTGCAAAGTGCCTGGACTATTTTATCTTAGGTGATTGATCCAGCCCAACCACTACAATGGAGGTCACGTTGAGATCTGATCATATAATTGAGAAGTTGAAAGTATTTGAACTCTATTATCTCAGGTGACACGATCAAGGCAAAGCACTACAATGCAGGTCCCACTGAGATCTGAACATATGGCCGGCCATAGGTGGAACGGGCCAAGATTGCAACCATTAATGGGCGGGCTGAATGTACCAAGTTGATTGATCAATCAACTTGGGTACAAGCAGCCTGCCAGATTCGCTGGCGATTATCACTGCTATAGCCACTAGCGATAATCACTGTCTTCTCCCAGGGGGGGGGGTTTAGCCGTCCCCACCCCCACACTGGGAGAAGACAATTGTTCGTCAAGAGGGATTCCCCTGTCAAGGGTGAATGTGTTGATGGAGGAATCATGCAAATTTCCCTCCTACAACCTCCCACGCTGGGAGAAGACAATTGCTCTTCAAGAGGGATTCCCCTGTCAAGGGTGAATGTGTTGATGGAGAAATCATACAAATTCCCCTCGTACAACCTGTGGTTACAAGAAAGAAGTTTGCACCATCTATGACCTGCCTTTAACTCGTCCAAAGTCCAAAGTGCTCTTTTATTTCAGAAATCAAGCCCAACCACTATAACAAAGGTCCTACTGAGATCCGATCATATGATTGAGAAATTCAAAGTACCGGAACTCTTTCATTTCAGGTGATGGGATAAAGCCCAAACACTACAATGGAGGTCCCATTGAGGTAGGATTATATAACTGAGAGAGAAAGTGTTTGGACTATTTTATCCCGGGTGATGATCAAGCCCAGCCACTATAATGGAAATCCTACTGAGATCTAATCATATAATTGAGATATTCAAAGTACCTGAACTCTTTTGTGTCAGGTGAAGTGATTAAACCCCCAAGCACTGCAATGCATGTCGCACTGAGATCTGAACATATAACTGAAAGTTCAAAGTGCCTGAACTCTGTTATTTCATAGATTAAGCCCAACTACCATAACGAAGGTCCTGTTGAGATCTGATCAATAAATTGAGAAATGAAAAGTATCATAACTCTTATATCTCAGGTGATGAGATCAAGCCTAAACACAATAGATGTCCCACTGAGATTGCATCATATATACCCGAGAGTGCAAAGTGCCTGGAACATTTTATCTCAGGTGATGGATCAAGCCTAACTACTATCATGGAGGTCACATAGAGATCCGATCATATAACAGAGTCCAATGTGCATGGACATTTTTATCTCAGGTTATGAGATCAAGCCCAACCACTATAATGGAGATCCTACTGATATCAAATCATATAATTGAGAAATTTAAAGTACTTTTATCTCAGGTGAAGGGATCCAGCCCAAGCACTATGATGGAGGTTCCACTAAGATCTGATCTTATACCCGAGAATGCAAAGTTATTGGACTAATTTATCTCAGGTGAAGGGATCAAGCTCAAGCACTGCAATGGAGGTCCCACTAAGATCTGATAACATTAAAGAATCCAAAGTGTCTGGACTCTTTTATGCCAGGTCATAAGATCAAGCCCAAAGCACTACAATGGAGGTTCCACTCAGATCTGAGCATATAACTAAAATTTCAAAATGCTTGGACTCCAATATCTTAGGTGATAGGATCAAGCTTAAGCACTACACTGGAGGTCCTACTGAGATTTGATAATATTGCTAATGCCGCGTACACACGAGCGGACTTTACAGCAGACTTTGCCCGGCGGACTTTTCAACGGACTTTACGAATGAACGGACTTGCCTACACACAATCCACCAAAGTCCGTCGAATTCGTACGTGATGACGTACGACCGGACTAAAACAAGGAAGTTCATAGCCAGTAGCCAATAGCTGCCCTAGCGTGGCTTTTTGTCCATCGATCTAGCATACAGACGAGCGGACTTTTCGACCGGACTCGAGTTTGACAGATAGATTTGAAACATGTTTCAAATCTAAGTCCGTCCAACTTTTGAGAAAACAAAGTCCGCTGGAGCCCACACACGATCGAATTGTCCGACGAAATCCCGTCCGCCGGGCAAAGTCTGCTGTAAAGTCCGCTCGTGTGTACGCGGCATAAGAGTCCAAAGTGCATAGGCTCTTTTATTCCAGGTGAAGGGACCAGGCCCAAGCATTACATAAGTCCAATTGAACATGACTAACCACTACATATATGTATCAATCAGAGAGAGTCTAATAGCAGATGGCTTCTAGTTAGTGCTGTCTCTTTAGAAAAATCTTTACAGCTTCTGTTTAGCTGCTGTTCACCCATTTTAGCTCCATGTTTTACTTGTGATTTTTCTCAAGTTGTATTATCCCCTCTTCCCTCTTCCTCTCCTTCACATCATCTTTGCTCTCAGTTTATGTTTTGCAGGTACAAGTAAATAATGTGAATATTCTCACAGAAAATGTACAGTGCCCATTATGTACAATATAATTAGGGGTACTTAATAAAAGTGCAAATAATCAACATGGCACATCCAGCTGTGTAATTATGGAGAGGTAATTGTACAGCTCAGCATGGCAGCGGCAGAGGACTTAAGCAGTTCTCTGCTGTAAGCGAATGAAAGCAAGGCACAATTATTCCCCCACTATCCCCCCAAAATTATATACCACTGAAGAGTTTTTATTACATTTATAAAGCTACTGAGATGTTGGAGAGACTTGAACCAAGAAGGGAGGGGGGGGTAGAATCTGAGGCTGCCCAAGGATGTATTTGCATTGATGAATTAATACATAATACCTAAATTAGGCCCTACAGTAGATCTGGAGGTTTACAGTTGAATGACTACTGCGGGTGTTTCATGCTGCGACCGCCAAAAGAAAACGCATAAGAATGAACTGTTTACTTGTGATTTATGCCCGCGCTGATATTTGGGGACGGGGAACTGAGTGTCACGGCTGCATTTTTTAGCTCGCAGTTGGAAGCATGGCCTTTTCTCCAATTCTGTGAGATGCCGTTGGGTTTGGAAAACATTCTTGGTCTTGTTATGAAAAAAAAAGAGTATCTTTAAAGTCTGTACCACTCGGAAATGGTATGTCGCATTCCAAAAAAGGGCCAGTGGTCCCTATTTATAAACATGTCTGAAGGTAGAATTGTATCAACTACGAAGAGGTAATGAATAATGGAATATTAACTTGCTCTTCTCAGCACTTCCTCTGTACATAGCATTTGGTGAGTAGGTATGAGAGATTTTTCGGGATATTTCAGCAGAATTTCTGACAATGGAGAAACAAATTTAAAGTGTTTTAGGGTGCAATCGGATTTAAAGGTTTACTAACTGTTCTGGACCTGTTTTTGTTCCACAATATTTCGATCCTAACCTCAATTGTAACAATAGAGCTAACCTTAATAAGCTTAGTGCTAAATTCTAACCCTAATGATAACCCCAGTGCTAACCCAAATAATAACCCTAGCACTAACCCCAATGATAGTCCTTAGTGCTAACCCAAATGCTAAACCTAGTGCTAACCTACATGATAATCCTAATTCTAACTTTAATGATAACCCTAATGCTAATCCAAATGATAATCCTAGCTCCAACCCTTGTGATAACCCTAATACTAACTCCAGTGCTAAGCCTAATGATAACCCTGGTGCTAACCCAAATAATAAACCTAGCACTAACCCCAATGATAACCCTTAGTACTAACCCAAATCCTAACCCTGATACTAATCTTAATGATAACCCTAGTGCTAATTTACGTGATTACCTTAATGCTAACTTTAATGATAACCCTAATTCTAATCCAAATGATAATCCTAGCTCCAACCCTAATGACACCCTTGTGATAACCCTAATACTAACTCCAGTGCTAAGCCTAATGATAACCCTGGTGCTAACCCAAATAATAAACCTAGCACTAACCCCAATGATACCCCTTAGTAATTACCCAAATGCTAACCCTGATACTAACCTTAATGATAACCCTAGTGCAAACCTACATGATAATCCTAATGCTAACTTTAATGATAACCCTAATGCTAATCCAAATGATAATCCTAGCTCCAACCCTAATGAAACCCTTGTAATAACCCTAATACTAACTCCAGTGCTAAGCCTAATGATAACCCTGGTGCTAACCCAAATTATAAACCTAGCACTAACCCCAATGATAACCCTTAGTACTAACCCTAATACTAATCTTAATGATAACCCTAGTGCTAACCTACATGATAATCCTAACGATAACTTTAATGATAACCCTAATTCTAATCCAAATGATAATCCTAGCTCCAACCCAAATGAAACCCTTGTGACAACCCTAATACTAACTCCAGTGCTAAGCCTAATGATAACCCTGGTGCTAACCCAAATAATAAACCTAGGACTAACCCCAATGATAACCCTTAGTACTAACCCAAATCCTAACCCTGATACTAATCTTAATGATAACCCTAGTGCTAACTTACGTGATTATCCTAATGCTAACTTTAATGATAACCCTAATTTTAATCCAAATGATAATCCTAGCTCCAACCCTAATGACACCCTTGTGATAACCCTAATACTAACTCCAGTGCTAAGTAAAATGATAACCCTGGTGCTAACCCAAGTAATAAACCTAGCACTAACCCCAACGATAACCCTTGGTACCAACCCAAATGCTAACCCTGGTGCTATCCTTAATGATAACCCTAGTGCTAACCTACATGATAATCCTAATGCTAACCCAAATGATAATCCTAGCTCCAACCTTAACAAAACCCTTGTGATAACCCTAATACTAACTTCAGTGCTAAACCTAATGGTAACCCTGGTGCTAATCCAAATGATAATCCTAGCACTAACCCTAATGAAACCCCAGTGATAACCCTAATGCTAACACTATTGATAATCCTAAAATAAACCCTGGTGCTGATACAAGTCACACGACTGCTCTAACTGCTGATAAGAAAAGGTATTTAGCAGTTCATTAACTAAATTTTACTAAAAAAAAAAAATGTTTTTCATGTTCTGTGTACTGTGAGAGACCAGATACGGTGAATGCATGGTCCTGGGTTTAGTAACACTTTAAGGAATGTATATAAAATTAAGTTTTCTTTTCTTGGGGTTGATCTTTAAAGCACATCTGAACCCTATAACACATTTTATATATTGCAGTTGACTAATGCCCCGTACACACGGTCGGATTTTCCAACGGAAAATGTGTGATAGGACCTTGTTGTCGGAAATTCCAACCGTGTGTAGACTCCATCACACATTTTCATCGGATTTTCCGACACACATAGTTTGAGAGCAGGATATAAAATTTTCCGACAACAAAATCCGTTGTCGGAAATTCCGATCGTGTGTACACAAATCCGACGGACAAAGTGCCACGCATGCTCAGAATAAATAAAGAGAGGAAAGCTATTGGCTACTGCCCCGTTTATAGTCCCGACGTACGTGTTTTACGTCACCGCGTTCAGAACGATCGGATTTTCCGACAACTTTGTGTGACCGTGTGTATGCAAGACAAGTTTGAGCCAACATCTGTCGGAAAAAATCCTAGGATTTTGTTGTCGGAATGTCCGAACAAAGTCCGACCGTGTGTACGGGGCATAAATCTTAAATGTGGTGGCAGCTTTAGTTTGTTTCTTTTTCAGAATTTTTTTTTTTTTTTCAGCTGCTAATCCTGTGGATACCACACTTCCTGTTTGTGGGTGACAACACTCACTTCGTTGTATCTATAGAGGGAGCCACGGTTGTCATCCAGGCTTGACTTCAAACATGCCTTCCTCTCTTCATCTGTATTACATGGGGGATGGGCGGCTTTGTAGTTTACAGAAGGAAGTTAAAGCCAACCTCTGGGAAAAAAAAAAAAAAAAAAAGTTTGCAGTGCTCAAGCTGCACAGTTCAACTGCTCATTTTGTGTAGGGGTGAGGGAAAAAAAACGTATGCTCACCTGATCCTTTGTTGCATTGGAAAACGGCACTCCCCCACGGTCCAGCCGTGGACTGTTCCTAGTTTATGGAGCCTGCTCTGGGCTTGATGATGTCAGGAACAGTCCACAACTCAACACCACTGAAGCGTGGGGGGGCCAGACTGGTCTTCCCCTGGGAGGATCGGAGGATTAGATAAGTAAATCCCCTATCTCCTCTACCCTAGACAAAAACGACCAATGAACCTGTACAGTGCAGGCACAGCCCCACTGCATGGGAAAACTTTTTTTTTTTTGTCCAGAGATGGATATAAAATTTGTGCTTTTAGTTCAATTAAAGTGGTTGTAAACCCACATAGAAAATAAAATAAATAAATAAAAAAGACTTGCAAGACAAAGGCATAAGGAGCTAGTATGCATAGCATACTAGCTCATTATGTAATACTCACCTGAGTTCGAAGCCCCCCGCTGCGGTGCCCGTACACAGCATCAGCCGACGACATCGCTCCCAGAGTTGCTTCCGGCATCGTGGGCTCCGGCGCTGTGATTGGCCGGAGCCGCGATGACGTCACTTCCATGCATGCATTAAATTCCATGCGTTCGGTGCCCTGCATGTAGATTAGTGGTCGGGCGCATGGATTAGGAGGGCAGCACCCCTGCGCCCCTAATGGAGCAGCCTCCACTGCCTGACCCTCTGTCTGGACAGTGCTGATTAATCCTGTGCTGATCACCTGCACTCTTCCAAGAAAAAAAAATAACTCTCTAGTAATACACACCAAACTGAGCATGTGCAGAGTGCCCCCCAAGGCTCTGTTCTATCAGGAGGTGGATTGAGGACAGTGGGAGAAGTGAAGGATCAGAAAAGACAGGATCAAACAGTCTTTTTACACAACGTGCAGGATTAGGTTCCACAGTGAGTAATAACAAGCATGCTTTACTGCATATACAGACTGTTTTTACTGTTGTGGGTTTAGCAACACTTTAAATTCGGTGTGTTGCAGTGCAAGTAGCATGCTGATAGGCGGAGGGAGCAGAGTGACAGAGAGGCTAGCTGGTCAGTGTACGACGTCTCCTTTCTCTGTGCAGTCAGGATCATGTGTGTTTCTAATCTAGTGGATGTGTGTTGGGGTTTCATTAGAAATGAATAGGTGCACCCCATTAATGAGTATGAGCAACCCATACTGCATTGTTACTAGGCATGCTCATCAGCTGCAAAAAAAAAAAAAATGCTTATAAGCATGTCTGACAACAATTCAAACATACTTTGCAATTTTGCAACTCTTCCTGGTATACCTTTTGATTTTTATGTGACTCTCCAGCCCATGGGTCTTCAAACTATGGCCCTCCGGTTGTTCGGGAACTACAATTCCCATCATGCCTAGTCATGTCTGTGAATGTCAGAGTTTTACAATGCCTCATGGGATGTGAAGTTCTGCAACAGCTGGAGGGCCGTAGTTTGAAGATCCCTGCTCCAGCCCTCATGAAGAGCTCATTCTTAAGCCCCCTGAAATGCATGGATTATACATGTGAATTTTATTTGAACCGTTCTAATGGAATAAATAAACGTAGGACCCCAGTCTTCTAGGGTGGTGCTCCAGTTCTTTTCTTTTTCAACTCTGGTATGCCTTATGACTAAGGCCTTATAGGCTGAAACCCGTCAACTGATCTAATCCGCGTTTGTTCACTGTGGCTATTCAATAAAATGAAGAAATTTTAAGAGCAACAACCGGAGTGCAGATCATTTTTTCTACTCAACTCTGGTATGTCCCTGGAGGCCCCCCTTCTGTTCCTGAGAGCCGCCTGCCCAAAGCCAACAAGCTTCAAATCACCAACTCCACATCACCTTGAAGGTCCAACACCACCTATTTACCTTTTGCTCTCTGGACTGAGTCGCCGGTGTGTGCTGCAAAAAGACTTGAACAGCAGGAGACCAGATTACACAGGCTATTCACAGCATATCCTGTTTCCCCGAAAATAAGACCTAGCGTGATTGTCGGTGATGGCTGCAATATAAGCTCAACCCCCCAAATAAGCCCTAGTTAAAGTCCTTGTAGGTCTTATTTTCAATGTAGGGCTTATTTTCAGGGGAAACAGGGTAGGGCTTATTTTGGGGGTAGGGCTTATATTGCAGCCATCACTGACAATCACGCTAGGTCTTATTTTCAGGTAGCAGCACATGACTCAGCAGGTAACATGAAGCAAGCACATTCTGACATGCCACCTGCTGCTTAGTACATATAGAAAGCATATGTTAATCTGCTTATTTCATTTAAAAAATCTGAAAAATTACAGATGCATTTTTTTTTTTAAAGTACCAAACAAAAGAATTCGAAAATGATATGCAAAGTCAGTCAACATTCCATTTATATAAGTCAGGCAAATTCTTCCAATGCAGTCAGGTTGTGTTTGTTAAAGAGTTCTCCAGTGGAAGCAACAGGAATTTTCACCTGCGGAGGAACATTTGAACCCTCCTATGGCAACGGGCTCGGGAGGTATGCATTCTAACGAGAATACCCAACTTGCCGCTCACCTCTTTGTACTTCGTTAGGTTGCAATATTGCAGGGTTTATGTTTAGGCTGGAAGAGAGAAGAAAAACACTTCCTGCCATTACCTAGAGCTGTGAGAAATTAATTTATATGTAAACTAGGAGGAAAAAAAAAAAATTCAAGCTGTAAGTAAGAAACACATCAGCCAAGTTCACCGATTCCCAAGGAGAGAAGCGTTCTCATAAGTTCCTCATCACACTATGGAAATTTCTTATGAACCTTGTAACAGGAAGGCTCAGATTTTGTGTATTACCCAACAATGTCATTCAGAGTCCCCTGCTAATTCAACATATGGAAAGATGCCTGAGTGTCATTATTTTCATTTGCCTTGGATGGTCCCAAACATGATGTGCCTTTGGGATTCTCTACAGCTAGATCTTTTTATTTTTCTTTCTACCATAAGATTTAAAGTGGACCTAAACTCAAAATGTGAACATTTGCTTATTTTATAGGGAACATCAAACATGTTAATATTGTGCCCAACATCTACATTGTTCGTCTGCCTTTCCTTTATTTTCACCTGGTGTTATTGCTAGTGGCACATTTCCTGTCCTAGGGGGACAACCATAGGTGTGCGCACGGGGTGTGCCTGGTGTGCCTGGACACACCCGAATAACCGTGTGCTGAGCTTGGCTGCAGAGAAAAGGACTGGGGAATTTCTGTCCTCAGTCCCTTTCTCTGTCTCAAAGCTGAGGCATCATTAGTCTGTTTAGACCCCTGATATTTCACCAAAGCCCCCCCCCCCAATGGGGCTCCAAAAAAAATTGTAAAAAAATAATAATAAAAAATGATTGTAAAACAAAATTGTAAAAAATAATAAAATTGTAAAAAGTAGAGAAAATAGAAAAAATATACAGCTAACACAAAACTCTGCCCTTCTAACATGGGCCACTGCTCTACTGACACAACACTGTCCATTGCCCTACTGTCCTATATATACTATATTGTCAAAAGTATTGGGACACCTGCCTTTACACGCACATGAACTTTAATGGCATCCCAGTCTTAGTCCGTAGGGTTCAATATTGAGTTGGCCCACCCTTTGAAGCTATAACAGCTTCAGCTCTTCTAGGAAGGCTGTCCACAAGGTTTAGGAGTGTTTCTATGGAAATGTTTAACCGTTCTTCCAGAAGCACATATGTGAGGTCAGGCACTGATGTTGAACAAGAAGGCCTGGCTCGCGGTCTCTGCTCAAATTCATCCCAAAGGTGTTCTATCAGGTTGAGGTCAGGGCTCTGTGCAGGCCAGTCAAGTTCCTCCACCCCAAACTCGCTCATCCATGTCTTCATGGACCTTGCTTGGTGCACTGGTGAGCAGTCATGTTGGAACTGGAAGGAGACATATCCCAAACTTTTCCTACAAAGTTGGGAGCATGAAATTGTCCCAAATGTCTTGGTATGCCGACGCCTTAAAAGTTTCCTTCACTGGAACTAAGGGGCCAAGCCCAACCCCTGAAAAACAACCCCACACCATAATCCCCCCCTCCACCAAATGATGTGGACCAGTGCATAAAGCATGGTCCATCAATACATGGTTGAGCGAGTTTTGGGTGGAGGAACTTGACTGGTCTGTACAGAGTCCTGATCTCAACCCGATAGAACAGCTTTGGGATGAATTAGAACGGAGACTGAGAGCCAGGCCCTTTCGTCCAACATCAGTGCCTGACCTCACAAATGCACTTCTGGAAGAATGGTCCAACATTCCCATAGACACACTCCTAAACCTTGTGGACAGCCTTCCCAGAAGAGTTGAAACTGTTATAGCGGCAAAGGGTGGGCCAACTCAATATTGATCCCTACAGAGTAAGACTGGGATGCCATTAAAGTTCATGTGCGTGTAAAGGCAGGTGCCCCAATACTTTTGACAATATAGAATATATATATATATATTCACCGAGGAAGTATTTTAGGACTATTGAAAAAAACTACTTCTGTCTTCATCTCCATAACATGGAGGGGAGATGTTCTGAGCTCTCAGGCAAGGCCGATAACATTTTGCAACATGTCGAACAGATATAACAAAACATTTTCAGTGGTATATTTAACAGACCATAAGGGAGAAAATAAGAGAAGTTCACTATTAGCGTTTACATACAAACACTTTTATTCTGTCTTGGAAGAAGCTTTTTTTTAAAAATTTTGCATTGTAGTTTGAGTTTAACAAACTGATCATTGACTGTAGAGTGCCCAAAGCCTTTCATGTAGTGGGCACTCATAAAATATTCATGCTATAGAAATATTGCCATTTATAATGCAGCACAAGTGGACCTAACTGGCTATTTAGAATGTGAATGCATTTACCAGGGCTTTTAAGAGTGTTCATTTGTTATAAATGTCTTGTTGTTCTGCTAGGAAATGGCTGCCACTTGCTGCTTTCTTGCTGCTTGCTGAACACAATCTTAAATTATATATGGAAAATTCTTTTTTTTTTCTTTTTTTTTTTAAAAACACCATGGAAGGTAGTGAAGAAACACTTTGCAGGCAAGAACACAATTCTCTCTCTGTAAATGTTTTCACACAAGATTTACACATTTTTCTAATTGAATTTAATTGGAAAAAAGTGTGGATCCTGGGTTAAATGTGTGGGAATCTTATCTTTCATAAATAGAACCCTAAGCTTTTCTGAGGTTTACAGCCTCCAAATACATCAAGAGAATTTGAGATGAATATATGTAGGCAAAGCGAGCAGGGAAATAAAAACTATTTCCTATTTTCCTCTCTCTGTCTGTCCCTTCAGTCTTCTGTCTGAGACTACATTGACCACCGTCCAAAAACAATGACCACTGTGCAATTATAATGACTGCTGTCCAACTACAATGACTATGGTCCAACTACAATGACCACTGTCCAACTATAATGACTACTGTCCAATTACTACTGTCCAACTACAATAACTACAGTCCAACTGCAATGACCATTATCCAACAACAACAATTATGGTCCAACTACAACGACCACTGTCCAACTATAATGACTACTGTCCAACTACAATACATACAGTCCAACTGCAATGACCATTATCCAACAACAACAATTATGGTCCAACTACAATGACCACCTTCCAATTACAATAACTCCCCGCTGTTCAACTACAAAGAATATGGTCCAACCACAATGATGATGGTCCAAATACAATGGAAACTGTCCAAATACATTGACTACTGTACAACTATAATGACAACTGTCCAATTACAATAACTACAGTCCAACTACAATGACCACTGCCCAACTACAATTACTATTGTCTAACTACAATGGCCACTGTTTAACTCTAATAACTACTGTCCAACTAAAATGACCACTGTCCAACTACAATGACCACTGTCCAACTAAAATGACCACTGTCCAACTAAAATGATCACTATCCAACTACAATGACAACTGTCCAATTACATTGACCACTGTGCAACTACATTGACCACTATCCAACTACAATAACCACTATGCAACTACAATAACCACTATGCAACTACAATAACCACTATCCAACTACAATAACCACTGTCCAACTACAATAACTACTGTCTAACTACATTGACCACTATCCAACTACATTGACCACTATCCAACTACAATAACCACTGTCCAACTACAATAACCACTATGCAACTACAATAACCACTATCCAACTACAATAACCACTGTCCAACTACAATAACTACTGTCTAACTACATTGACCACTATCCAACTACATTGACCATTATCCAACTACAATAACCACTGTCCAACTACAATAACCACTATCCAACTACAATAACCACTATTCAACTACAATAACCACTATCCAACTACAATAACCACTATCCAACTACAATAACCACTGTCCAACTACAATAACCACTATCCAACTACAATAACCACTGTCCAACTACAATAACCACTGTCCGACTACAATAACCACTATGCAACTACAATAACCACTATCCAACTACAATAACCACTGTCCAACTACAATATTATTATTATTATTATTATACAGGATTTATATAGTGCCAACAGTTTGCGCAGCGCTTTACAACATGGGGCAGACAGTACACTTACAATACAAATCAATACAGGAGGGATCAGAGGGCCCTGCTCGTTAGAGCTTACAATCTAGAAGGGAGGGTCAAGTGGAGACAAAAGGTAATAACTGTGGGGGATGAGCTGATGGGAAAAAAAAAAAAGTACAATAACCACTGTCCAACTACATTGACCACTATCCAACTACAATAACCACTGTCCAACTACAATAACCACTGTCCAACTACAATAACCACTATCCAACTACAATAACCACTATCCAACTACAATAACCACTGTCCAACTAGAACCACCACTGTCTAATCAGAATGTCCACTGTTCAATTCCAAAAAAAAAACACTGTCCAACTACAATGACTACCATCCAACTGCAAAGACTATTATCCAAGAAGGGCATCTGAAAATCTTTTCAAAAACAGAAAATGTTCTCATAAACTTGAGACTACAACCTCTCTCTAATAATGGAAGATCATTGTATTACAAGTGATCATGTATGCCACGGTTATTCTAATATGCTAATCCTGTTTTTATTTCTGTTACAAAATTCCAATTCTCTGCAATTTATGAATGTGGCAGTGTTCTATGTGAAAAAGGTTTAAAATGCTGGAAATGAAAAGAAGAGATCTAAAAACAGGAATTGGCAACTCACCTTTTCAAAAGTCTTTTCAGAAAATGCTGGAACTAAAAACAGAGATAGCAACTCACCTTTTCAACAGTCTTTTCAGAAAATACTCATACAGTGCCTTGAAAAAGTATTCATACCCCTTGAAATTTTCCACATTTTGTCATGTTACAACCAAAAATGTAAATGTATTTTATTGGGATTTTATGTAATAGACCAACACAAAGTGACACATAATTGTGAAGTGGAAGGAAAATGATAAATGGTTTTCATAGTTTTTTTTACAAATAAATATGTGAAAAGTGTGGCGTGCATTTGTATTCAGCCCCCTTTACTCCGATACCCCTAAATAAAATCTAGTGGAACCAATTGCCTTCAGAAGTCACCTAATTAGTAAATAGAATCCACCTGTGTGTAATTTAATCTCAGTATAAATACAGCTGTTCTGTTAAGCCCTCAGAGCTTTGTTAGAGAACCTTTGTGAACAAACAGCATCATGAAGGCCAAGGAACACACCAGACATGTCAGGAAAAAAGTTGTGGAGAAGTTTAAAGGAGGGTTAGGTTGTAAAAAAAATCCCAAGCTTTAAAACATGTCACGAAGCACTGTTCAATCCATCATCTGAAAATGGAGAGTATGGCACAACTGCAAACCTACCAAGACATGGCCGTCCACCTAAACTGACAGGCCGGGCTAGGAGAGCATTAATCAGAGAAGCAGCCAAGAGGCCCATGGTAACTCTGGAGAAGCTGCAGAGATACACAGCTCAGGTGGGAGAATCTGCTAGCATAACACAATATAACACACTGTGAATTATTAAGAAGAAAATGCATAAAGTGCTAGGTGCTTTCAACATATACATATAAACACTGTCAGGGTACAGTGCTAAAAAATCACACAATAAACCATATAGAAAAAATGTTCTAGAAATGTACTAAGTGCTTCCAATGGTAATCAATGTTACTGGATGGGTGCTTCTGATTAGATGATCTCCCCTCTTGTGACCCTACTCACCAAAGTTTGTGGACCCTCATCTTTGCAGTCCAGGGGTCAAACAGGCTTAGAGGTACAGGGAGGCATAGCATAAATATCCAAAGATGTTCCCAGGGGAATCCAGGGTGTTCATATATATTGAGGCAAAAAGAAAAAAACATACATGTGAAGTACTGCCATTATAAAAACACACTGCGCGTCTACAAATGTCACCCAGGAGACAATATGCTAAAACAGGCATCACCGTGTTTCCGGGTTCGCACTAGCGGCCTGCATTCCACGGAAACCGGAAGTAGCGTCACTGGTTCAGTATACCGGAAAATACGTTGACGCGTTTCGCCCTCCCCAGGGTGTCATCAAGGACATGTCTGCATATTTCACAATGTGGTATATTGTGTTATGCTAGCACTTTATTCTGTCAGTGCTGTTATCACTTATATACCTCATCATTAAGGTTCTAGTACCTTTGTAACAGCAGCTACGGTTTTTATATTTTTCACATTTTATATACTCCTATATATTTTTCCACCTCATTTTTTCCACTAAACGTGAGTTATAGTTTGTTTTTGAGGTGGGAGAATCTGTTCACAGGACAACTATTAGTCATGCACTCCACAAATCTGGCCTTTATGGAAGAGTGGCAAGTAGAAAGCCATTGATTAAAGAAAGCCATAAGAAGTCCCGTTTACAGTTTGCGAGAAGCCATGTGGGAGCCACAGCAAACATGTGGAAGAAGGTGCTCTGGTCACCAAAATGGAACTAAAAGCGAAACGCTATGTGTGGCGGAAAACGAACACTGCACATCACCCTGAACACACCATCCCCACCGTGAAACATGGTGGTGGCAGTGTCATATTGTGGGGATGCTTTTCTTCAGCAGGGACAGGGAAGCTGGTCAGAGTTGATGGGAAGATGGATGGAGCCAAATACAGGGCAATCTTAGAAGAAAACCTGTTAGAGTCTGGAAAAGACTTGAGACTGGGGTAGAGGTTCACCTTCCAGCAGGACAACGACCCTAAACATACAGCCAGAGCTACAATGGACTGGTTTTCAAAGCATATTCATGTGTTAGAATGGCCCAGTCAAAGTCCAGACCTAAATCCAATTGAGAATCTGTGGCAAGACTTGAAATTGCTGTTCACAGATGCTCTCAACCCATTCTGACAGAGCTTGAGCTATTTTGCTAAGAAGAATGGGCAAAAATTTCACTCTCTTGATTTACTATGCTGGTAGAGACATCCCCAAAAAAGATTTGCAGCTGTAATTGCAACGAAAGGTGGTTCTACAAAGTATTGACTAAGGGGGTCTGAATACAAATGCATGCCACACTTTTCACATATTTAATTGTAAAAAATTTGGAAAAACCATTTCTCATTTTCCTTCTGGTTTTGGTTGTAACATGACAAAATGTGGACAATTTCAACGGGTATGAATACTTTTTCAAGGCAATGTATGTCTCTAGAAAAGGTCTTTTGACATGGAGTCCTCAGTTCGAATCCCGATAAGGACTCTCGTGGAGTTTGCATGCGTGGGTTTTCTTTTGGATACTCTGGTTTTCTGCCACTCTCCAAACACATACCGCCCATAATGCCCATTTTTACTTACCTTAACCTGCAGTCACATGACACCACAGCCTCAAGTCTTCTCCTGCTTTGGATCCTTCTTTAGATGCCCATGTCAAGGCTTTGGATGGCTGCTGGCAGGGTTTTCTCAGGAAAGAGAAGAGGACTGACATCACCACATTGGGGCACTAGGGCACCAGTTGTCTCTGGGTGCAATTGCAGCACTGGATTACACCGGAACCAGCAGTGGTAAGGGACCTGGATGGGGGGTGTAGGTGAATATTGGTGGTTTCACCAGGTAAGGGGGGGAAAGCCTGTCAGCACAGGTTGTGGAGAGTCAGAAGGAAAGACAGGGTGGTAAAAAATGAGTTAATTTCTGCTTTGGGGCTTTAATTGTATCCTGTCTAAGAAATTAATCCTAGTATGATATTCTACTGAGCATGGCTGCCTCATCATATGCATCAAAAGCAGATAATATGCTTTAAATCCCCAGAAGGAATATCATTCCTAGTGAGAACAGAACCCCAAAAGATATAAGGGTAGCAGAGTGGCACAGTTTGAATCCCAGTCTGGACATTATCTACATAGAGTTTGCAAGTTCTCCCGTTGCTTGGGTGGGTTTTCTCTCACATTCCAAAGACACGTTGGTGGGTTAATTGGCCCTAATTTGATATTTTACTCAGTGTGCCCCAACACCAATTTGATAAGTGCTTTGAGCCACAATGGAGCAAACTGCCATCGAACTACAAATTCATTCATAAAAAGCTGTTGGACAATGTAACTCTCCAGCACCTACCAGAAACAGAAAAACTAGTTTTGGTTGAAGGCTCCTTTTGAAAACAAAGCCTGGGGAATGCCCAGGAAAAAAAACAAAGCCTACTTTTTTGAGATCTCCTTTTGAACACAACTTAGGGTAAAGTACAGTAGACGTTTTCACTGTGGTGCCAGTGGGTGGTTTGTTCTGCTCCAAGTTTCCACCTGGAACAGGTAACACATACCTCCCAACGTTTTGAGATGGGAATAAAAAACACCTATTAGCAAAAGTATGTAGGCATAGGACACACCCCCATGCCACGCCCCCTTAAAGGAAAATTGTATAAAACAATTATTAGTTAAATCCACAAGTGCTTTTTTTTACCACTAATATTCCTTTATACTGGCTTTAGAAATTGACAAATGCAGCAATTTACAAAATTGGATGGAAAGTTTAGCACTGGAAAACACTTTTTGAAAGATAAAAATTGCATTTTATATACAGCTATATAGATCAGACGAAAAAGAGGGACAAATGAGGAGGAAAGAGGGACAGAGGTCAAAATCAGGGACAGTCCCTCGAAAATCAGGGACAGTTGGGAGCTATGGGTAACAGGAAATTTATACAATATGCATATTGCTAATATAAGCTGTCAGGTTCCAAGCTGAACCTTGACCTCAGATTTACCAAAAAATAGCAGTGGGTAGTGCAACTATAAATGGCCACTGGCAATCTTGCCAGTGTTGCAGAGTGCAATGGGTTTTCCTGTCTCTGTTTGTGTCTGAATATGCCAGATCACCCTTGGCACATTTGCTGATTTTCACAGCGACCATTTTTGCGTTGGACATCTATTCTATAACCTGTGACAGATTGTGAATTTAATGTCTCTAAATAGCAGACTCTAAAAGCATTCTACTGTATTCCCAGGTTGGTGTCTTAGAAGGTGCAAAATAATTCCTCTGAAATTCTTGACATGATATTCATTGGAAGAGGAGATTGAAAAGCGCCAGGCTGATGAAATCGTAAATTGAATATATATTTTTTTCCCATGGTGAATTTGTCACAAGTAGCGGGTACTACGGAATCTAGCACAGATAAAAGCTGTGTCGTGTCATAGTGATGACAGTTTGTATGAAAGATGACTAAATGGACTACGGCGTGGGATAATGTATGTATACTGACGATGAGTATATGGAATGGCTTTTTTCAGGATCTTGCTTAGATAAGTCGGGTGAAACTTAAAGTATATCTAAAGCCAAGAACACAAAATGTAATATATTACTGCTTACTAGTCCTTAGATGTGGTGGCTGCATTCGATTTCTTTTTTGAGGCTGTTTTCTCTTTATTTTCATCTTGTGATCCTGTCGATGACACACTTTATGTGCTAGGGTGACAACACCCAATTACATTCTATAACTTTGGAAGAGCAGCACTGTCACCCTGGGAACTCTCCTCTGCTCATTCTGAGGCTACATTAAGCTCCAACAATGACCGCTGTCCAACTACAATGACCAGTTGACCACTGTCCAACTACAATAACTACTGCCCAATTACTAATGTCCAACTACAATAACCACTGCGCAACTACAATGACAAAGATCCAAACACAATGACCACTGTTCAACTCAACTACAGTGACCATTGTCCAACTTCAAAAATTATGGTCCGACTACAATGACCACTGTCCAACTAGAATGACTACTGTCCAATGACTACTGTCCAACTACAATAACCACTACACAACCACAATGACAATGATCCAAATACAATGACCACTGTTCAACTACAATAGCCATTGTCCAACTTCAATAACTATGATCCAACTACAATGACAATGATCCAAATAAAATGACCATTGTCCAACTGCAATTACTATGGTCCAATTATAATGACCTTTGTCCAACTACAATGACTACTGTCCAATGACTACTGTCCGACTACAATGTCCACTGTCCAATGACTACTGTCCAACTACAATAACCACTGCGCAACGACAATGATCCAAATACAATGACCATTGTCCAGCTACAATAACCACCATCCAACTACAATACTTCCTTTTCTCTCCTCTACTCTCCTCCCCAAGAGTTGAATAGGGGGCCAAAATGTGTACTTTCACAGGGGCACTTTAGTAATTATATCTAAAAGTTGGAATCCAGGAAGTCCCCAGTCTCTCTAGATTCAGGTCCTGCAAAACTACAATAGCAGCTGAAGGTTCTCGAAATGCAGTATGACTAGAAACTAGTCCTTTTCTCTTTTGAATCACACACTGAGTGTGAGGACCTTCAGATGCCACTGAGTTTCCATATTTTCACAGGTATTAATTGTGGAGGGAACTTGAGAGTTCTTGGATTTTGAAGTGTACTTGGAGGTTGTACTGGGCCATTTCTTTGGATGCTAATGGGTGATTATTTCATAAGAGGTTACTGATCTTATAATGTGAAGTTGCCCATAATGGTCAGTGTCTGTCTTGCTGGTGGCAGCATTGTTGGATGAAGAATCTATGGAGTACCACTATATTTACATGTGTACATTATCTTTTTTACTGACTACTGTACAACATAGATCAGAAGATAAGCATTGAACAACGGCTGTTTCACGTAGAGTATTAAAAAAAAATTGACACTTTAATGGGGCTTAGCTTTGACTTTGTCAGAAGTTGAGGCCCAATGTACACTTGTACAGGCCTAAGAGCAAAGTGAGCCCAACAGGGACACAAAGATTCCAGCCTAACACGGGTCCTAGTGGCCACAAGGTGCCTCACAGTTCTTAACAGTATAACTAAAGTCCATTTTTTTTTGTATTGGATAGAGTGAAGTGGTATTAGAACACCTGTCAGGTTTTTATTGCAGTCTGTGTTCCAGTTAGGGAGACTCGCCTTCTCTATTTGTCCTGGTGACTGTAATGCCACGTACAGACGATTGGACATTCTGACAACAAAACCGTGGATTTTTTGGCTCAAACTTGTCTTGCATACACACGGTCACATAAATGTTGTCGGAAATTCCAAACGCCAAGAACGCGGTGACGTACAACACGTACAACTAGCCAAGAAAAATGAAGTTCAATAGCCAGTGTGGCTTTTCTGCTTTATTCTGAGCATGCGTGGACTTTTGTGCGTCAGAACTGTGTACACACGCTCGGAATTTCCGACAACAAGTTTTGTTTTCGGAAAATTTGAGAACCAGCTCTCAAACATTTGTTGTCGGAAATTCCGACAGCAAATGCCCGATGGAGCATACACACGGTCGGAATTTCCAACAACAAGCTCACATCGAACATTTATTGTCGAAAATTCCAACCGTGTTTACGGGGCATTACAGTGTGAGGCCCTGTAAAAAGCTTCATTTTTTGTTTTCTATGGATTTTGTAAACCTGGATTGGGGCCTTGAAGGTTCCAAAGTGTGGGACAGAACCTTCAAACCTGTGTCTGGATTTAACTGGATGACTGCAGCCTGTGTGCAGGGTCCTTATATACTCACGCCTGAGCACAGGGCTCTCAGTTGGGAGACAGCTCCCATGTTGGAGACAAGAGGTCTCATCCAGGGGTCAGAGGTTCTCCAGCCAGTAGGCAAGGGGCTGGAGGTCTTGTCCCAGGAGTCAGGTTGGCTCCTATCAGGGTCTCAGGAAAACCTCTCCCAGTGGGCCATGCAGCAGGGAGCTGCAACTAGAGGCTAATGCCCTGTACACACGATAGGATGGAAAATGTGTGATAGGACCTTGTTGTCGGAAATTCCGACCGTGTGTAGGCTCCATCACACATTTTCCATAGGAATTTCCGACACACAAAGTTTGAGAGCAGACTATAAAATTTTCCAACAACAAAATCCGTTATAGGAAATTCTGATTGTGTGTACACAAATCCAACGGACAAAGTGCCACGCATGCTCAGAATAAATAATTTCCAACAACTTTGTGTGACCGTGTGTATGCAAGACAAGTTTGAGCCAACATCCGTCGGAAAAAATCCTAGGATTTTGTTGTCGGAATGTCTGAACAAAGTCCGACCGTGTGTACGGGGCATAAGAGAGCCAAGTGAACCAGGAGAGCTGAGCAACACAGAAGGAGAATGGTGAGGAGAGCAGCTGTGCCGCTAACAAGGAAGCCAGGTGGCTTGGTACTTTCCATTGACTTTTCTTGTTTTATGTGAAAGAAAATCCGACATTTTGAGTGGTCACCAGAACAGTAATAGGGGGGGAACACTTCCAATGGGGACACTAGCTCTGGTGACTTCTGGGGATTTCCTTTTCTTTGGAGGGATTTCCTCTCATTTCCTGTTGTGGTTACAGGACAGAAAGTAAAGAAAAATCTCCCTAAAGAGACACAAAATGGCTAAAAACTGACAAGGTTCAAAACCCGAACTTACTCTATCTAATTGAAAAATGTTGTAGGCAAGATCAGATTTACTTCAATTAGAACATGTAGTAACATAACAGGATAGCTCTGCTTACATCGTACTGTGTATCCACACTATCTGCTGTGTACGATAATTAACATTCTATAGTATTTTTTGCATTAGCACACATCACACATGTAAAAAAAAAAAAAATATCAGAGATCTATTAATCTTCCAGTGAAGCAGAGGAGTCGAGGTGTTTGTGCTGGTTTCATTAGGGACCCCATACACCCTCTTTGATGTCTGTCTCTCACAAGCCGAGTCAAAGTTAAAAGTTGCTTATTTCATCATCTCTGTAAGATTTTTCACCGCAACTGCCTGGGGTCGTGTTTTTCTTAGCAAAATTTCAGTACTTAGATGCCTTTTTGAACCAAAGCAGAACTCCAGTTTAGATATTTTTTTTTTTTGCTTATCTTTGCTGCAGAGGGGGTCTTGACTTTATTTATTCTTTTTTTTTTTTCTGTTTTTCTGCATTCCGCTCTCTTGCAGCATTAGCTTTGTGGGAACTTCTGTCAGCCCCACACTAAGCCTATGGAAACAAGTAGCGAGGCTCAGGATTGAGTCTGCAGATGTGCCACAATAGGAAGCAGCTTCCTATGGTGGGGCACCAAGAAGAGGAGTCAAGGAGTGAAGACCGGGGGGACCTCAGAAAAGGAGCAGATAAGTATAACATGTTTGTTATTTTTGAAAAAATAGAGTTTAGAATCATTTTAACTAATGTGCTGACCTGTAGGGGCTTTTAAAGCATTGCCTATAGAAAATATAGGATACCGAAGTTTGTCATTTTGTGGGCACACACAGACTTAAAAGAGAAGTGTGGGACTCCAAAAAAACAAACAAACATTTATACTCACCTCTATGCTGCCACATCAGTCTAATGCTGCAGCTGTCCTCCGCCAGCTCAGAGTCCGAGAACTAAGCGATCACATGACTACTAATTGCTCAGTTCTCGGATCCGCTCTGAGTAGAGAGCAGTGACTTTCAGCCACCAATCTGTGCTCTGCCCCTCCAGTGCTCACTGGCTGTGGAGGGGGTGCGAGCAGCAGGCTCTCACTGAGAGACCAAGTTGGCTGCTGACCAGGCATCTGGGCGGATCCTTACATTATTGTCGGTATCCTTCCAGAGCCTGGAACGGCTCTGTGACGTAAGCTGACAGTGGACTTTAGCCCACGTTCAGCTGATTCTGGGTCACAGGAATGCACAAGTAAGCCCATTGGCCAGCACCTGCTGATCGGCATCTGCTGTAACTAATTACAGCAGAAGCGGCGTCTGCGTGCCCACTATGCAGCAGTGCCGAATCACGTAAATACAGTATACAGTGCATCCGGAAAGTATTCACAGCGCTTTACTTTTTCCACATTTTGTTATGTTACAGCCTTATTCCAAAATGGATTTAATCCATTATTTTCCTCAAAGTTCTACAAACAATACCCCATAAAGATAATGTGAAAGAAGTTTGTTTTGAAATCTTTGCAAATTTATTAAAAATAAAAAATCCCATGTACATAAGGGTTCACAGACTTTGCATAATACTTTGTTGAAGCACCTTTGGCACCAATTACAGCCTCAAGTCTTTTTGAGTATGATGCTACAAGCTTGGCACACCTATTCTTGGGCAGTTTCCCCCATTCTTCTTTGCAGGACTCAAACTCCATCAGGTTGGATGGGGAGCATCAGTGAACAGCCTTTTTCAGATCTCTCCAGAGATGTTCAATCGGGTTCAATTCTGGGCTCTGGCTGGGCCACTCAAAGATATTCACAGAGTTGTCCCATAGCCACTCCTTTGTTATCTTGGCTGTGTGTTTAGGGTCATTGTCCTGTTGGAAGATGAACCTTTGCCCCAGTCTGAGGTCCAGAGCGCTCTGGAGCAGGTTTTCATCAAGGATGTCTCTGTACATTGCTGCATTCATCTTTCCCTCAATCCTGACTAGTCTCCCAGTTCCTGCTGCTAAAAAAACATCCCCACCGCATGATGCTGCCACCACCATGCTTCACTGTAGGGATGGCATTGCTCAGGTACCTGGTTTCCTCCAGATATGACGCTTGCCATTCAGGCCAAAGAGTTCAATCTTTGTTTCATCAGACCAGAAAATTTTGTTTTGTCATGGTCTGAGAGTCCTTCAGATGCCTTTTGGCAAACTCCAGGAGGGCTGTCATGTGCCTTTTACTGAGGAGTGGCTTCCGTCTGGCCATACAGGCCTGATTGGTGGAGTGCTGCAGAGATGGTTGTTCTTCTGGAAGGTTCTCCTCTCTCCACAGAGAAACTCTGGAGCTGTCAGAGTGACCGTCGGGTTCTTGGTCACCTCCCTGACTGAAGCCCTTCTGCCCCGATTGCTAAATTTGGAAAGGCGGCCCACTCCAGGAAGAGTCCTGGTGGTTCCAAACTTCTTCCATTTACAAATGATGGAGACCACTGTGCTCAATTGCATGAGTCTATCCATGGCTGCCGCGGCCGCCCCCTAATCATGCGTCCGGCCCCTTTCGGGTCGCTGGGCGCATGAATTACATCGGCCAAGGTTTTTTTCTGAAGCACCCGATTAGAGCCAAAGGCTCTAATAGGCTTCAAAATAGGGTGTGCTCGGAATGCTGAGGATGCGTCCGGAGCTCACCCAGGTGTGTTGCAACAGCGAATGAATATTCACTGTTGCAACACCAATCATCCTCCCGGCCAATTGGGACGTGGGACTGATACCCATCACTCAATTGGCTGAAAGGACAGGCGATCCTATTGGACGCCTAGGAGGAGGGGAGGAGATGCACAGTGGAACGAGGAGGAGAAGAGCCGCCCCATCCCCACAGATGCCTGGATGCCCAGATCCCGCCACAGCTCCATGGATGCTCGATCCTCGCTGCCGTTCCATGGATGCCTGATCCCCGCCACCTAGATGGGGTAAGTGCCGGTGGACTGACCAGTGGACAGCGCAGGGGGGGGGGTTCGGTTGTTTGCCGCCACCCCAAACAAAAAAACACCAGCCGCCACTGCAGCAGGTGGTGACTGGACAGGACACATACAAGCCGGCAGCTCCTTGTTGAGGTTTGGGATTCCCTCAGAAACAGAGATAAAAATGGGAAAAACAGGGCGCCAGGTCAGTGTAAGTAAAACCAATAATACTTTATTCCAATATCCACTTATATCTAAGAAGCTTGCAAACTGCATGTAGGGTGGACTGGAGGGCTGTTGTGAGTGTCCGGACTCGCTGGTAAAGACAGCTGAGGCTGACAGTGTCAGCAAACTCCAAAAGACTCCCACCGCTGAAAATCCGAAGGTGGACGCACCCGATGAAGGAATCACCGCCCCCACTAGTCAGGACCTGCCGCATAGTAGAGCAGAAGCCCGGCAGCGTCCCCGGCTCTCACGCGCCTCTAGAAGTTGCAGCAAACACAGGACACTCAAGGTGTGGAGGGGGCAGATCAAAAACGTGTTTCCAAGGCCCCCGCCTCCTTCTTCAGGCTAACGAGTCTGGACACTCACAGCAGTCCTCCAGTGCACCCCGTCTACCGTCCTGGATCATCACACACCATATCACAGCACCTCTACATGCAGTTTGCAAGCTGTAAGTGGATATTGGACTAAAGTACTGTTGGTTTTACTTACACTGACCTGGCGCCCTGTTTTTCTCCTTTTTATCACTGAGAAAAGAACCCTGGGCATTGACTCAGCGTCTCCTATGGAGGTAGCACTACATTACCCAAAAAATTGGTAATATATTGCATTTTTGTTCCCAAATATGAACTTGGAGCTACTACTATTTCATACCTCCCAACATTTTGAGATGGGAATGAGGGACACCTACTAACAAACATATGTAGGCATAGGACCCGCCCCCTGCCACACCCCCTTAAAGGAGAATTAACCAAAAAAAAGGTTAATTAAATCCAAAAGGGCTTTTTTGTACCACTCCTATTCCTTTATACTGGTTTTAAAATTTACAAATGCAGCAATTTAGAATTTTAATGAAAGGTTTAACACTGGGAAACACTTTTTGAAAGATAAAAAGTGCATTTTATATACAACTCTATAGATCAGAACAAAATAAGGGACAAATGAGGAGGAAAGAGGTACAGAGGGACATTGCTCCAAATCAGGGACAGTTGGGAGCTATGCTATTTTATTCTGCTTTCAGAAAACAATATAATGTTTGGGGTTTTCCCTAATCTTTAGGCCTAAAATTGTTGTTTTTAAATGTGTGAACCCCCCCCCCCCCCGCAAAAACGGCTCTGGTAGCGAAAAGGGTTAAGAATGTACATTTTCCAGGGGTGGGGAGGGGGACTGGAGAAAAGGATTACTTTGATGCCTGGAGAAAGCGAACAAAAAAATAAAGCAGAAGCAGAAAAGACACCAAGCCGTCATTACACCAGCTGATTATAAGATATAAAAATATAAGCTGCTTTTAAGTCCACATGAAAGAGAAGGGACTTAAATGTGTACGTTGGATGTGTTGGAGTTTAAAAGCCCGGAAGCATGTAATGGCGGTTGCGTGCTGCGCCTTTCAGCCATTCTATACACCAAGATAGAATTGTTTCTTCCCTAACCTCGGGGACGTCTCTCTCCTCTCTCTCCCTTCTTGCGCCTTATTTGCATAGGTTAGAGCAAATCAAACAGATTCTTAGCAAAGCCCTTGAACTTTGCATAGTGTGCGGTGAATATGAAGCTGCATACCGAAGACCGTCCCGGGAGGAAGTGAACGTGTCCTCCAATATCCATTTTCAAACACGCTCTGTAAATTGCATACGTTTTTCAGCAAGTCGCTGGCCCCATTAATCCCCCGGCCCCGCCTGTTCTTCTAAAGGCTCACTTTAATAAGATTTGCTTCATACGTCTTCATTCGGGTTACTTCTCTAACACTTCTTTTTTTATTATCCAACCTTGGAGGCTAAAGGGTAATTCCACCTTTTATATTGTGTTTCGTGTTCACTCACAACCAATTTATTAGGTACACCTGTTCAATTGCTTGGTAACATAAATTGCTAATCAGCCAATCACATGGCAGCAACTCAATGCATTTAGGCATCTAGACGTGGTGAAAAAGACTTGCTGGAGTTCAAACTGAGCCTCAGAATGGGGAAGAAAGGAGATTTAAGTGACAACGTGGCATGGTTGTTGGTACCAGACAGGCTGGTCTGAGTATTTCAAAAACTGCTGATCTACTGGGATTCCCACACAGACCATCTCTCAGGGTTTACAGAGAATGGTTCCAAAAAGAGAAAATATCCAGTGAGCGGCAGTTGTGTGGAGGGAAATGCCTGGTTGATGTCAGAAGAGAATGGGCAGACTGGTTTGAGATGATAGAAAGGCAACAGTAACTCAAATAACCACTCGTTACAACCAAGGTATGCAGAATACCATCTCTAAATGCACAACACCTTGAAGCAGATGTGCTACAGCAGCAGAAGATCACACTGGGTGCTTCTCCTGTCAGCTAAGAACAGGAAAACTGAGGCTACAATTTGAACAGGCTCACTAGAACAGGCTCAACAGAAGACTGGAAAAACGTTGCATGGTCTGACGAGTCTTGATTTCAGCTGTGACATTCAGATGGTAGGGTCAGAATTTGGTGTAAACAACATGAAAGCATAGATCCATCCCGCCTTGTATCAATGGTTCAGGCTGGTGGTGGTGTGATGGTGTGGGGGATAATTTCTTGGCACACTTTGGGCCCCTTAGTATTGTTTAAACACCACGGCCTACCTGAGTATTGTTGCTGACCATGTCCGTCCCTTTATGACTACAGTGTCCCCATCTTCTGATGGATACTTCCAGCAGGATAATGCACCATGTCACAAAGCTCCAATCATCTCACCACTGGTTTCTTGAACATGACAATGAGGTCACTGTACTCCAATGGTCTCCACACTCACCAGATCTCATCCAATAGAGCATCTTTGGAAGGTGCTGGAATGGGAGATTCACATCATGGATGTGCAGCCGACAGATCTGCAGCAACTTTGTGATGTTATCATGTCACTATGGAGCAAAATCTCTGAGGAACGTTTCCAACACCTTGTTGAATCTATGCCACAAAGAATGAAGACAGTTCTGAGGGTAAGAGAGGGCCCAACCCGGTACTAAGAAGGTGTACCTAATAAAGTGACCTGTGAGTGCATATTTAGCCTGTAAGGGTTTGTTTATTTTATCTGTATTTGGATTACTTTTCGAAGAGCATTTGACAGGCCGGTAGGAGATGATACAATGCCTGCTTTAATCCTTTGATCCCTGCACCAGTGCGCTACAACTGCGTGCATTGAAGAGCATTGCAGAGCAGCCGGCAAAAGCAACAGGGGTATAATTATTACTGTGAAGCAAAGCATTGCAGCTATGGCATGTGTATGCCTCTGACCACTGTCTCTGCCGCTAAATGAGGTAGCAGTTAAAAACTGCGGCTCAACCATGCAGACTAAAGCCCCTATATGAATATTAGGCAAGAAACCGCGCTAGTGTACCAACACAAATAATATAAACAAAGCAGCAGCTTGAAGTGAGATACACACAATAATACATAGAAAGATGAGAGAAACTGCGCTAAATAGTCCCAAATATTCTTCATTAAAACAGCATGTTATTGATCAACATATAGGATGGAATAAATCCTCTTCCCAGTGGCACCACAGTGATTCCAATCAAAAAGTGGCCCGCCACCTTCAGAAAAACCTGCTGGCAAGCAAAAAAGGCATGTGGCTACAGCCCAGCAAAGGCCTTTAGCTTGCACAGACGATCACTAGCCGAATATCCCAGTATCACAGGATGGATGGCTGTAGATCTCCCAAGTCCTGGCACCGTCTATGAAGCCCGTGGCTATTAAACCCAGTAATTGACCCAGAGAGAAAGACTGACCATAGCGTAATACAGTCTAATCAATTTAATTTGTAAAAAAGTATTGCTCTTACATTTGGTACGCCAAAAAGTTTGCATATAAAAACAAAGCCGGCCGGCAAACAACAGAAGCCCATCCTCCTAGTACACAGCGTGGTGACGTCAGCACATACACGGCTTCAGATGCGTTTTGTCATACGTGACGTTTTCAATGGGAAATTTTTACAATCTAAATTGATTAGACTGTATTACGCTATGGTCAGTCTTTCTTTCTGGGTCAGCCTATCCCGCACCCACCCAACAACTGTCCCCGAGCCACCCCCATCAAATCATTCCCCGCATCTATTACCTTTTGTACCACCACCCCCTCCCTTTAGAATGCAAGCTCTACGAGCAGGGCCCTCCTGTCCCTTCTGTATTGAACTGTACTGTAATTGCGCTGTCCCCCCTCTACATTGTAAAGCACTGTTGGCGTTATATAAATCGTGTATCATAATAATAATAATGGACCTCTCAGTAATTCCTGAACATGTCTCAATACACAGCAACCATTTAATAAAAAAAAAAACTCCAACATTGTGGAGAGCGCTCAGATAAACTCACAAGCTAGTCTGTGTTATACCACTGGTCTAAAGAAGTGCCAACCAGTCCTGAAATGCATTGTTTGGTGTTTAATGAGCCAGGTTTGTATTAAGCAGTTGATATCCACTCTGGATTGATTGTTATGCCGCGTACACAGAACCGGACTTTACTGTCACAGCGCTGTATTGTACTTGGGACTTATACGTGAGTGTATTTCCTTACAATTTTTTATTAAAGTTTTATATCCGGATTTACACTATGTGGCCCTTCCTTTTTTCCTTCTAATATCATCACCTTAACCCAATGAATGCTGGTTTGAGGGACCCATCCAAGGAACATCTCATCCACCTTGGATCTACAGAATCATCCATATCCTTGAGATTCCGCATACCTTCCGGGACCCGGGCACCAGTCGGAGGAATCCAGTAATCTGCTATACCACAGATATCTTCAGCCTCTCACCACCCAAGCCTTATCTGACCCAATTCGGCGTATGCCCTGTCGGGTCCATCATATCTGGTAAGCCTTCATTTCTCTCGGTGGTTGTGAGCTGATTTGTCGTTTTGGAACACTGGATTCACCCATTCACAATATGTTCACTTAAGGACTAGACATTGTCGTTTTTAGCCACAAACACCTTTATCAGGACTCTCCATCCATGAATAGGTCTTTATATTGGTGATCCCCTTCATTGTATATTTACCCATCTAGGGTTATTTAAAATATGGTTTAGCGCTACACTTTTTGTTGTTTTCTTGTTTATACACTTTGTTGGTTGTGTTAGCTGCTTTATCTCCCCTACGAGCAGCGCAGGATTTTTTTTGCATATATTGAACAGGCTGAGCTAAGCTAAGCTTAATGCAGCCAATTTTTTTTGTTAACAATTTTGACCAGTGGGTAAGGGTAAAAATCCCTGGTTTTTTTGCTGTTTGAGTCCCTGTTGGTGGGATTCTCTATCACTTTCTGTCCCAGTGACAGGTTTCACCACAGGACAGAAAGCAAGGGGACATTTCTTCATCAAGGAAACAACAGTAATAAAATAGGAACATTCTATCAACACTTACTCAATTTTCTATTCTTGACTTGTCTCCATGGCAGCATAGTTTGCACAGTAGTCAGGTACTGAGAATACCCCTGAGTATTCTGCCATAGAGACATCAGGAAAATCCCTTTTTTTTAGAAGAGTGGGGAAGACAAGAATTCCTGTTGGATATTTATTGCAATTTATGTCTTCTTAGAATATTCCTGATTTCTACTCTAGTGACAAGTTGTCACTGGGACAGGATGTAAGCGGGAAAGCTCATGAGCTGGGCCACAGATAAACCCAATAAAGTTTTTTTTAAATCTTCTTCACTTTATCCAAAACTTAAAATAAAAGATGGTGGCTGAATTTCCACTTTAAGAATAAATATTGTATTAATATTACTGTATATATATATAGATATATATATAGATATATATCTCTATATATATATAGATAGATAGATAGATATAGATATCTATATAGATATATCTATATAGATATAGATATATCTATATCTATGTCTATCTACATCTATGTCTATCTATCTATATATATATATACACAGTATCTCACAAGAGTGAGTACACCCCTCACATTTTTGAAAATATTTTAGTATATCTTTTCATGTGACAACACTGAAGAAATGACACTTTGCTACAATGTAAAGTAGTGAGTGTACAGCTTGTATAACAGTGTCAATTTGCTGTCCCCTCAAAATAACTCAACACACAGCCATTAATAACCAAACCGCTGGCAAAAGTGAGTACACCCCTAAGTGAAAATGTCCAAATTGGGCCCAAATAGCTATTTTCCCTTCCCGGTGTCATGTGACTCATTAGTGTTACAAGGGCTCAGGTGTGAATGGGGAGCAGGTGTGTTAAATTTGGTGTTATCGCTCTCACTCTCTCATACTGGTCACTGGGAGTGCAACATGGCATCTCATGGCAACGGACTCTCTGAGGATCTGAAAAAAAGAATTGTTGCTCTACATAAAGATGGTCTAAGCTATAAGAAGATTGCCAAGAGCCTGAAACTGAGCTGCAGCATGGTGGCCAAGACCATACAGCGGTTTAACAGGACAGTTTCCACTCAGAACAGGCCACGCCATGGTCAACCAAAGAAGTTGAGTGCCCATGCTCAGCGTCATATCCAGAGGTTGTCTTCGGGAAATAGACGTATGAGTGCTGCCAACATTTCTGCAGAGGTTGAAGGAGTGGGGGGTCAGCCTGTCAGTGCTCAGACCATACGCCGCACACTGCATCAAATTGGTCTGCATGGCTGTCATCCCAGAAGGAAGCCTCTTCTAAAGATGATGCACAAGAAAGCCGCAAACAGTTTGCTGAAGACAAACAGACTAAGGACATGGATTACTGGAACCATGTCCTGTGGTCTGATGAGACCAAGATAAACTTGTTTGGTACAGATGGTGTCAAGTGTGTGTGGTGGCAACCAGGTGAGGAGTAAAAGACAAGTGTGTCTTGCCTACAGTCAAGCATGGTGGAGGGAGTGTCATGGTCTGGGGCTGCATGAGTGCTGCCGGCACTGGGGAGCTACAGTTCATTGAGGGAACCATGAATGCCAACATGTACTGTGACATATTGAAGCAGACCATGATCCTCTCCCTTTGGAGACCGGGCCGCAGGGCAATATTCCAACATGATAATGACCCCAAACACACCTCCAAGACGAACACTGCCTTGCTAAAGAAGCTGAGGGTAAAGGTGATGGACTGACCAAGCACATCTCCAGACCTAAACCCTATTGAGCATCTGTGGGGCATCCTCAAATGGAAGGTGGAGGAGTGCAAGTTCTCTAACATCCACCAGCTCCGTGATGTCGTCATGGAGGAGTGGAAGAGGACTCCAGTGGCAACCTGTGAAGCTCTGGTGAACTCCTTGCCCAAGAGGGTTAAGGCAGTGCTGGAAAATAATGGTGGCCACACAAAATATTGACACTTTGGGCCCAATTTGGACATTTTCACTTAGGGGTGTACTCACTTTTGTTGCCAGCGGTTTAGACATTAATGGCTGTGTGTTGAGTTATTTTGCGGGGACAGAAAATTTACACTGTTATACAAGCTGTATACTCACTACTTTACAGGATATTACCTCCTCCATGGTTTTTTTTTCAAACTTCTTGGTCTTTTTTTTTGTTTGTTTACCAAAAAATCAAAAACGTAGAGGTGATTTGATACTACCAAAAAAAAGCTCTGTTTGTGTGAAAAAAAGGTTACAAATTTTCTATGGGTGCAATTGTCATTCAAAGTGTGAGAGCGCTGAAAGCTGAAAATTGGCCTGGTCAGGAAGGGGGCATAAGTAAAGTGTCATTTCTTTCTTTCAGTGTTGTTACATGAAAAGATATAATAAAATATTTACAAAAATGTGAGGAGTGTACTCACTTCTCTGAGATACTGTATATATACTGTATAGTGTAGCGCTACTTTAGTGATAACTCTAATACCACACCATGTGCAAATAATACATAATTCTGATAATACAATCATCACAATATCACACAACATAAGAGTCCTTATTGTGAACAAAATTCTTGGTTGCTGTGATTCTCTGTGATATTCTTTTACCACCTTGCTTTTTTAAACACTTAATATTATGCACACCTCCACCAGCTATTTTACCTGCTCACCTCAAGAATGAGTCAGGCAGACTCAAACATAGCTCTTTTTTTTCTTACTCCACAATGATCTCTCCCTTCCACTGTGGATCAGCTGCTCCCCAGCAGTTTCAGCTACTCCAAATATGATTCACATGGATAGAGGGTTGATGTCTCATATAAAAAGCCTCTCTCCTTAGATTCTCCTCCACTCCTAGGTTCTCGATTCCAGTGTCATGTAATCAAAAATACAGGAAACATAGTGCTCTCTATTTTCAAATGTATTTAAAAAACCCCGCTTAAGAAAGGACACTTACAAGATAAAAAATAAACACTCACCTGTGTATAATATAACAGCGTCCGCTCGCTCACCACCGTGGCTGCGTGACGTCACAGGCTCGGTTCCTCCCCTCTGCACGCGTGTCGACCTCTGATTGGTCTTCCTCAGCAGGTTTGTTATAATTTTGATATATACACAGGGTCAGATATTTAAATATTGCACTTAGCACTTTAGTAAGAATTAGGGTGGCACTGATTGTCATATACACAAAATATTGTATAACATGACCAACTTTATAATGCACGGTACTGCACTGTAGATGCGATGCAATGTTAAATGAACCCCAACACACATCTGTGTGCTGCATACCTGCTTTGCCCGTGCTTTGCGTTACCCTGCGATTAAAAAAAATGGGCAAGGTCTATATTTACTTTTGTGTGTGTATGCTGTGCGGTGTGTTGACAGTCCATTCATTTTAAAGCTAAATTCCAGGAATTCAGCTTCTTTGTAAAAAAATGAGGCCCACTTTGAGTTAAAGGGGTTGTAAAGGTATACATTTTTTCACCTTAATGCATTCTATGCATTAAGGTGAAAAAACTTTTGATAATACCGCCACCCCCAGCCCCCCCGTTTTACTTACCTGACACCTCAAAAACTCGCCTGCTCGTTCCCGACCTCCATTCAGCCGATCAGCCTGGTCGCTGATTGGCTATAGTGGCTGGATTGAAAGCAGCGCAGCGATTGGCTCGCGCTGCTGTCAATCACATCCAATGACGCGGCGCGCCGGGGGCGGGGCCGAGTGATACAGCGAGCGGCTATAGCCGCCGGCTGTATCACGGGAGCGCGCCCGCAATAACGAACCACCATGCAAGGGAGCTCGCATTAAGGTGGTTAGTTATTGCGGGGAGGAGCTGAGACAGCCGCCGAGGGACCCCAGAAAAGCAGGTTCGGGGCCACTCTGTGCAGAACGAGCTGCCCAGTGAAGGTAAGTATAACATGTTTGTTATTTTTAAAGAAAAAAAAATTACCTTTACAACCCCTTTAAGTACAAGGAACTGCTCAATGACATTTCCTGGGCTTATCCCTATTATTTACATCTGACAGTTTTGTTGCACGCCAGGAAGATGGCTGTCGCTGTATTTCCTGAAACTGATGCTTCAGTTCTAAGCATCTTCAACATTAGAGTCGGTGCAGCTGCAATGCCCGCCCCTCCCTTCCTCCTGCCCAGTCACAGAAGCCCTTGTATTATGTAAACTCATTCACCAAATACAAAGGCTTCTGTGAATGGGCAGCATAGAGGAGGGGCGGGCATAGCTGCTCTGTGTGCCTCTCTCTCCTCACAGCACCGAGTGTCAGTGTATCCTCCGGCAGAGACATAAATCTGTTATATATTGTATAGAAAATAAAGATAAGTAAGTTCAGGAGATGTCATGCACATCCTTGGACTTAACTCATAGTGTGCCTTCAGTTTTTACAAAGTGGCTGAATTTCTGGAATTCAGATTTAAATGTGCTGCCTAACACAACTGTTCCTTAAGGCACACTGTGTTATGCTGTGAATAGGCACTAATAGCAGTAGGATAAAGTTTATGAAACTGACTTTAATTTTTGACAAGTATCTCTGAATCACACAATTGGTCAAACAGATTTACAAATCTTTTGGCAGGTGAAAAGAGTTCATGCAACCGTGTTTTTAGCTGGTGTCCTGAAGTTCTTCTTTAACACTTTGCAGGGTGCCATCAGTTTTAGCTCCACCTTCAAGTCGATGGTTAATTATTTCCAGGGTCTATCCAAATCTGAAATGTTTTGTTTAGGTGGACTTGGCCTTGAAACAAGAAAGGAGGGCAGCTGAAATGATGACGTTTTGTTATTTTTACCAAGTTTCAGACAGAATTAAAAACATAGCTTGTGCCCATCCTCCAGCCAGCTATGGAACAGAGATGAGAGTCTAGTTGGCTATGTTTCCAAAAGGATTCATCAAATCTGGAGGGAGCCAAGAATAAGCTTAGGCTGCGCAGATTGATTTCTTTCATCCCTCGGTGAACGGCATGCGCGAAGCCCTATTGAACTCGTCTTGGAATTTTCACCTCAAAAGAAGTTCAACAGAAGCTGATCAATGCCGTTTATCAGGGATGCATCATGAAAGAGGCATCTCAACTCAAGCTGGAGTACCAGACTCTCGATTCATCTCCGTCTTCTTAATGATTTATTCAAGATGCTTGCTGTCTTGTTTCGCTGTTACCATTTACATTTCTGGAGGAATTAGATCTTAAATAAAAAAAATTAACAAGATAAATTAATTCTAGATTGTAAGCTCCAACGAACAGGGCCCTCTGATCCCTCCTGTATTGATTTGTATTTTAAGCGTACTGTCTGCCCCTATGTTGTAAAGCGCTGCGCAAACTGTTGGAGCTATATAAATCCTTTATAATAATAATTATTAAGACATTTAAAGAGGAAGTAAACTCGCTCACTCTGATGCTTCTTTTCATTTAGTCCATTATAATAAGTAATTATCAAACTATAGCCACTGTAATCCAGCCCAAATCGCAAATTACTTACTGTTTAAAGAAACTTTAAAAAACTTGTTTCCAGGGGTAAGGCAGCGCCATCTTAAGTATTGTTTTCTGAGTTCACAGTAGAGTGTATTTCTGCCCTTACATTGAGCACTTCCTGTACTGTTAACCAAGCCTCCTTCTCAATCCAACGTTTCTATGGCAACCCTGCTTCCCTGCTCATAGCTGACTTGTTTTATTTCATAGTATTTACTTGTGCCAATTATCTAGTGTTTGCCTATGTCAGTCTTATCAGCTTCAGCTGATAAGACTGCAGTAATGCTGTCCGATGCTTTTTTTCCACTCCATGTGATGTCACATAGTCACATGGGGTGTAGGAGGAAGCTCTGAGTGATTATGCAGTCTCATGGGATTTCAGTGTTGTGCCTTAGGAAGTCCTGATAATAGATAGACAAGCACACAGAGTGTGCCGCAAATCACGGGAGATATAGGCATGCTCAGTGACATCATTCTACAGAACAAAAAGGATTACAACAATACTCTGCAAGTAAGGAGATATCTACAAGCAATGTTCATTAGGGTTTTTTATGCTGATTCACATGGGACACAGTTGTGGGGGAGAGTTTACAACCACTTTAAAGTGTCAGTTCACATAGAATGGAGTGGACAATTGATAAGTTTCTTATGTAAAGGGTTGATGTGTTAGTGTGTACCATTCAGTTTTTATGGGCAATAGAGCAAGTTTCGAGAGTGAGTCCCATGTAGCGGGTTGAGGCCCAGTGGAAGGCAACATCCAGAAAGGAGAAAGTACGGGTGGAAAACAATGAGTGAGGAAGGTCTAGGCAGTGGAGTAGCATGGATGGGGCCACAGGGCTATTGCCTTCAATGAAAAATTCTTAGAGGGTGCAACATTATTAAGGAGTTAAGGTGAGAAGAGGTGGACATTCTGGCCTACAAAGCATGCTCCGTCCTCTCTCTCTCCCTCTTAGGCTGTGTGGGCAGGTCCAGCCACTTGGTTCTAGGTCAGAGTGGGCAGAGTGGAGGAGAGTGGGTGGCAGTGCCTTGTACAGTGCAGTTGAGGATGGCTGTGATCACTGTTATCCTTCCTCTCCTCCCCAAGACCACCACCAACTGTCATGCCATGCGCTGGAACATCTCCAACTACTAGAGCAGCCTTTCTCAACCAGGGTTCTGTGGAACTCTAGGGTTTCTCCAGAGGTTGTTAGAGGTGAAGCTAATTGGAGCTGTGTTTGTAACAGGAACATTTAGATATGCTGTGCCTAGGTTGTACCCTAAAATATTCACCTGTTGTCTTGAAAAATAAAAGTGCAATTATTGTACCTAAAAGCTGTATGTCTACAGTATGAGATCACCTAAAGCACTGCTATCTCTGACTGCTAGTCTCAGTGGATCTGGAGTGGGATTTGGTGATGTCCCTACTGTCACTGTTCTCCATTGTTGGTATCAGTGAAAAAAATAGTGCCCCAAGGGCCAGATAAAAGCAAACAAAGGGCCGCATCTGGCCCCTGGTCCGCAGTTTGGAGAATACTGGTCTAGATGATCAGGACATTAGACCGCTGTACCATGGGGGGGAAGACTCTGCGGGAGCTTATTTTGGGTGGCAAGCACGCATAGGGAAGACCACTGAAGTGAATGGGGCTGCCGAATGCGTGACACGCATTTTCGCATCCAAATCGCGATTTAAAAAAACGCAAACAGGAACGCTCATTCCCGCTACCAAGGTCTGAACAGGGTCTTAAGGTTTTTTTTTTCTTTAAAGAGGAACAAACCTCAACAAATCTTTCAAAAGGAAAACCACACGGCAAAGCAAATCAAACGTATTTAAAATGTAAAACAGTTTTGTCGGCAGGCACTCTTTTAATACTGAAGCCATGAATATCATTTATCTGCATTATAAATAATTACACATGTTCCCCATGAAACACAAAGTATGTAATTAAATTTCAAGAATCTGCTTCTCCAAGTACTTGTATCCCATTTATGTTTTACGACGCTAACACAATCCTCCACTTGAATTATAGGCTTGTATATAGATCAGGTTATTGGGATTATTATATTCTCTCCTATAATGGATGAATCTCTTTTGGGTGTGTTGGCTTGTTGTGTTCTTGCTGAAAAGAATAGAAGATAGATTCTCTCTGGCATTCTTTGTAAGGGTTTATAAATTACTTTTAGTGCCCCGAGTTTATCCTCGGAGGAGGCATATATTACCGATGGTAAAATCCTGCATCCCCAGCAGTCTTGGGATATATATCCATTTTTTATTATATTCCCCGTTCCACGAGATATGCTAATAAAGTATTATTTTGCTAAGAGTAGAAAAAAAATAGATAATTTAACGTGATTGGTTCTTTTCTTTTTTTCTCCTCAGTAATGACTTTTGTATATCGTCAATGTATCAGCGTTACTAATTACAGACACAGGGGAGAAGTCGAGATTCAAAGATCTTTATAGGTATTAAAAAAAAAAAGTTCCCCGAAGTCACTTTTTGGGAGAATTTGTTATCTCCATATTTTGTCTTGCTGGTCTTTTTATGGACTTGTATGGTGAGTTTGTTGGATTAAATGCAGAATTCTGCCCATATAAAAGTCAGCAGCTATAAAAAGTGCAGCTGCTGACTTTAATTAACAAGACACTCACCTGTCCTACGGTCCAGCGATACGGGCGAACGAATCTCCGCTCCTCTCCCCCTAGTCTCCTCGGCGCCAGCATTGTGACTTTGAGCGCCCGGCTGTGGCTTCACAGCCAGGCACGCACTGTGCATGCGCGAGCCGCGTCGCGCCCTGTGATTGGCCGGGCAATCATCTGGGACCTGTGATGTGTCCCAGAAGGTTGCACGGTGGGAGGGGGGAGAGGTGAACTTATTTCCGGCTCAGCGGAGCCCCGGGAGGAAGAGGGAGCTGGATGCCCCTAAAAAGAGGGTATCCACGGTCCCCCCCCCCCATATAAAATGACATGCCAAATGTGGCATGTCAGGGGGTCACCTTCACTTAAAGCTGAAGTTCTATTTTTGGGTGGAACTCCGCTTTAAAGCCGATCTCCAGCCTTCTGTTCAGTCTTCCACAGTTGTACAGGCTCCTGTATGGAAATGGCTTACTTTCACTTCAGTGCATACTGTGAGCCTCTCATAGTGTGCATTAGAAGCTGCAGCAAATCAGAGAGAGTAAGTCATTTCCTGGCTAAAGGGCATCTGGGATCAGTTAGCCTTTCTGGCCCATGTCTTTGGCTAAGATCAAGTGTAATATCTGTTCTTATCAGTGTTCAGTAGGGGTGCTGTGCTGTTATTCTGGCCTACTGGGAGCTGGAATGGTTGGCTACATAGTATCCCTGCTGGTATGATGGGGGCTCTGAAGGCTAATACCGGCTGGAACAGAAACCGGGGCACCCATGGGCAGTTGGGGCACGGGAGTAATTCCCCTGGGAAAACTAGATGGGCCCAGTTCCTCCTGGTTTGAATGGATCTACCTTGTCTGGCCATGGGCTGGTAAGGCAGAGAGTCCACAGTGTCTGTGCCCCCTGTGAGTGGTCACCCTAGAGGTGCTCTTGGTAACACTTGGGTGTGGGACCCACGGTATGAACAGGCACATGGTCACAGCACCATAAATTGTCACTTTAAACCAAATCGGTGGTAATGCATACCGGTGTACCATCACTATAACACAAATGTCCAGAAATATAAAGTGCTTGTGCATATAGTGCAGTGTTAAATACACTGGTGTGGCATAAACAACAGAAGAACAGTAAGGTCCAAATAGTAAATCCGTGGGTGTTGTACAAACGAGTAAAACACCTTCAAACGTCCCTCCACCTTAACATCTATGCGCTCACCTCTATATAAGACCAACAACTGGTCACCATGCCCCTTCCCCATTAAGGGGTATATGGATCCTTTGGTGGATGATTGTAACTTCCTTGGGTTCAAATAAATCCTAGGTCAGCCATTCTCAACCAGGGTTCCGTGGAACCCTGGGGTTCCTCCAGAGGTTTCTAGGGGTTCCTTGAGCTGTGGCTGATGGACCACCTTTTTGATGGTGCCTACAGAGTTCAAGGTTCAGAATCACTTAGCAAAGCCAGCAGCATGACACCAAATATCTTTTTAGCTGTCTTTAAGGGTGGCAATCTGAGCACCACTTTAAAGGGGGACATTCTTCCTATTGGCCACCAGTATCAGGGGCATTATTCCTATTGACCCCTGATAAATTGGTTTTAGTAAGGGTTCCTCGAGACCTGAAAATAATTTTTGGGGTTCCTCTAGGGTTAAAAGGTTGAGAAAGCCTGTCCTAGGTAGTCCCCAGCAGTAGTGCTCACAGAAGAATAAAGAAGACTAAATAGAGAAGCAGAGAGTCAGAGCAGAGAGTCCCAATAATGATGTCACCGGGACTAAATTAAGGTATGACATGAAAATAGAAAGGATTTATTTAAAGCAGAAGTTTAGTTAACCACTTAAGGACCTAGCCTCTTTCCGAGATTTGTTGTTTACACAACTGTTAAAAACATTTCTTTTTGCTAGAAAATTACTTAAAACCCCCAAACATTATATATTTTTTTTTCTAACACCCTAGAGAATAAAATGGCGGTCATTGCAATATAAGCGCACTTTTTTTAGGAAAAAATACACTTTTTTTAATTAAGAAATAAGACAACAGTAAAGTTAGCCCAATTTTTTTATATTGTGAAAGATAATGTTACGCCAAGTAAATTGATACCCAACATGTCATGCTTCAAAATTGCACCCGCTCGTGGAATGGCGACAAACTTTTACCCTTAAAAATCTCCATAGGCGACGTTTAAAAAATTCTACAGGTTGCATGTTTTGAGTTACAGAGGAGGTCTAGGGTTTATTGCTCTCGCTTTACCGATCGCGGCGATTCCTCACATGTGTGATTTGAACACCGTTTTCATATGCGGGCGCTACTCACGTATGCGTTTGCTTCTGCACGCGAGCTTGGTGAGACAGGACGCGTTTAAAAAAAAATGTTTTCTTATTTATTTTACCTTTTTTTTTTTTTTTTTTTACACTGTTTATTTTAAAAAAAAAATGTGTCACTTTTATTCCTATTACAAGGAATGTAAACATCCCTTGTAATAGAAAAAAAACATGGCAGAACCTCTTAAATATGAGATCTGGGGTCAAAAAGACCTCAGATCTCATATTTACACTAAAATGCAATAAAAAAAATAAACAAATTTTGTCATTTAAAGAAAAAAAAAAAAGACTCTTTAAGAGCTATGGGCGGAAGTGCAATATGGAGACAGGTGGAGGCCATCTTCCCCTCACTCGTCTCTATGTCAGGTTAGGGAAAGGATCCGATCGCCTCCGCCGCTACCGGTTCAGGTAAGCGGCGGAAGGCTCCGAAGCGCGGCGGAAGGGGGGCCCTACTCCCACGCCGATAGAAGTGATCCTGCGGCGAATCCGCCGCAGAGACCACTTTTATCTTGAAGCAGACCGCCCGCTGAAGAAGAAGATACCGGGGTTATGGCAGCTAGCTGCTGCCATAACAGTGATACTCCTCTTCAAAGTGCCGACGTATAATGACGGTGGGCGGTCCGGAAGTGGTTAAAGAGAACCTTCACTTAAAAGTGAAAGATCCGCTCATCTTCCTTCCTTCATTTTTTTTTCTTTTTTTTTTTGGGAGAGGGGAACCCTTTTCTGACCGGTACCCACTCCCACTTCCGCAATTGTTTTTTAGAGGAGCTCCAGTCCTTGCCACTAGTCTAAGACCCCTTTCACACTAAAGGCGCTTTACAGGCGTTTTAGCAGTAAAAATAGCAAACGTAAAGTGCCTGTAAACTGCCCCCACCACCCCAGTGTGAAAGTCCGGGTGCTTTCACACTGGGGTGGTGCACTTGCAGGATGGGAAAAAAAAGTCCTGCAAGCAGCATCTTTGAGGCGGTGGGAGAGAGCGGTGTATACACCACTCCTAAACTGCCCCTGCCATTGAAATCAATGTGCAGTGCTGCCGAAGCACCTACAAAGCTCTTCAGCAGCAGCTCTTTTCGGGTGCTTTTAACCCCTTGTTTTAACCCCTTCTTTGAAGTTAAAAGCGCCCCGCTCCTGCCACTCCTGCAAGTGTCCTGCAAGTGCACCAATGGGGTGGTGCACTTGCAGGACGGGAAAAAAAAAGTCCTGCAAGCAGCATCTTTGAAGCGCTGGAAGAGAGAGGTGTATACACCGCTCCTAAACTGCCCCTGCCAAATCAATGGGCAGCGCTGCCGAAGCACCTACAAAGCGCTTCGGCAGCTGCGCTTTTTGGGTGCTTTTAACCCCTTGTTAACCCCTTCTTTGAGGGTAAAAGCTCCCTGCTCCTGCCCGCACAGCGCCACTAAAACGATTGGCGCTTTACCACTAGCATGGGGCGGTGTTCAGTGTGAAAGGGGTCTTAATGAACCCTAAAGCCGTGTACACACGGGCGGACTTTTTAACATCAAACGTCCGACGGTCTTTCCGACGGACTTTCAACGGAGTTACGACGGACTTTCGGATGACTGAACTTGCCCACACACGAACGGACTAAAGTCTGTTTGAAAGTCCGTTGGTATGAACGTGATGACGTACGAAGGGACTAGAATAAGGAAGTTCATAGCCAGTAGCCAATAGCTGCCCTTGCGTCCTTTTTTGTCCGTCGGACAAGCATACAGACGAACAAATTTTTCGACCGGACTCGGGTCCGTCGGAAAGATTTGAAACGTGTTCCAAATCTAAAATCAGTCTGATTTTCAACAGAAAAAGTCAGCTGAAGGTCCGATGAAGCCCACACACGATAGGATTGTCCGACGGATTCGTTCCGTCAGACCAGTCCGGTCGAAAAGTCTGCCCGTTTGTACATGGCAAAAGACACCATCTTGTGTGAAAGATTTTCCATAATCCTTAATGTATAGGCTTGAAGTGAATCAGCCCTCACGTCCCCAATACCAGTGGGGTGTATGGGAAATAGGAATACGATTCTTGCATTATGTCTCTTTCTGCATCGGTTCTACAAAAACTAGGGCGGCCTCATACCCTTTCCTCCTCCAGTATGAACAGGTATGCGTCAGGGGATTACGGTATTGAACAACTACAAGGAAAGTATTTCTTTATACGCAACAGGGTCACCAGTGCCGAGCCACTGCAAAGACTATCTCTTATTGCAAAAATATACTTTATTGAACGGATGAGCAATCTGACCTTCTGGTAGGTTAAAAGGAAGAAAAACACTTTCCTCTGGATGGTAAAGCGGCTTTAGTGAAACAACATTACTGAAAGAAAAACATATTAAGAAAGTGACAGTGTACAATATTCCAGCAGTAATATAGAGCTGTATGTGCGTGATAAGAGGCGACTGTCTTGAGATATCGGATTATGGAGAGGTCCTTCAAGGGAAACACAGCAGAAGTGGTGTAAGGTACGGTGTACATTCACATTCTCACGTACACATGGTGAGGCTGATGTGGAAAAAACAATCTTTGTGTCTTCTCAAAATTTTAATACGTTCTGGGTCCTGGATAGGGATGAGCTTTGCGTTCGAGTCGAACCCATGTTCGACTCGAACATCAGCTGTTCGATCATTCGCCGAATTGCAATCGTTATGGGCCGTTCGCGCCAAATTCGTGTGGCGCGTCACGGCCCATAATTCACTGCGGCATCGCAGTGCATTGCTGGCTGATGATTGGCCAAGCATGCACTATGACCCGCATGCTTGGCCAATCACAGCGCCGTCGGTAGGGAGAGCTGTAATTGGCCAAAGCCAGGGTGGCTTTGGCCAATTATGGCTCAGGGGGTTTAGAACACGCCCCACACTATATAAGGCCGCCTGCACGGCGGCCCTGTGTAGTGTGTTCCGGCATGCTGAGAGATAGAGAGAGAGATAGTGTCATTTAATTTGAGTTAGCTAGATTAGGCAGGACAGTCAGTGAGTTAGCTGCACTTACAGTGTATTGTGTATATATATGCATCCCAGGTGTTGCATATATATATATATACACTGTATTCAGTTTAGCTAGATCAGTTCCTGTTATCTTCCTACTGACAGGCAGGCTTGTCTTGTTACAGTATTTACAGCTACCTGAAGAAAATTGCTGGTGTTCTTTTGATCCTATTAGTACCACAGTCAGGCAGCTAGACTATTTACAGTTAGTGTAGTGCGTCCTCCTCACAGTGTTCAGCTAAAACTACAAGTTAGTGTAGTGAGACCTCTGCACAGTGTTCAGCTAAAGCTACAAGTTAGTGTAGTGCGTCCTGCTCACAGTGTTCAGCTAAAACTACAAGTTAGTGTAGTGCGACCTCTGCACAGTGTTCAGCTAAAGCTACAAGTTAGTGTAGTTTGACCTCTGCACAGTGTTCAGCTAAAGCTACAAGTTAGTGTAGTGCGTCCTGCTCACAGTGTTCAGCTAAAACTACAAGTTAGTGTAGTGCGACCTCGGCACATTGTTCAGCTAAAGCTACAAGTTAGTGTAGTGAGACCTCTGCACAGTGTTCAGCTAAAGCTGCAAGTTAGTGTAGTGAGACCTCTGCACAGTGTTCAGCTAAAGCTACAAGTTAGTGTAGTGAGTCCTGCTCACAGTGTTCAGCTAAAACTACAAGTTAGTGTAGTGCGACCTCTGCACAGTGTTCAGCTAAAGCTACAAGTTAGTGTAGTGGGTCCTCCTCACAGTGTTCAGCTAAAACTACAAGTTAGTGTAGTGAGACCTCTGCACAGTGCTCAGCTAAAGCTACAAGTTAGTGTAGTGCGACCTCTGCACAGTGTTCAGCTAAAGCTACAAGTTGGTGTAGTGTGTCCTCCTCACAGTGTTCAGCTAAAGCTACAAGTTAGTTTAGTGTGACCTCTGCACAGTGTTCAGCTAAAGCTACCTGTAGAAGGTATATATATATACAGTATAATATATATCTCGTAATATAGAAGGTATATATATATACAGTATAAATCTCGTATAATAATAATATACAGTATATATACCGTAACCTTGGAACCTGTCGCTGCACCAGCTGCAATAAAGATAGATGCTCACACAGGGTATCAATTAACCATATAAAAGTTTACTGGGGTAATGAACAATGAACAGTGTGATAACTCAGAGACAGTAAATGGCAATATAACAGTCAATGTAAATGTGAAACTGTATTCAAGGATCATCATAGAAAGCATATGCAAACAAGTGTACAGTGAGACAGGTACTCAATACTAATCAATAGCCATATCCAGCACCTTCCCACTGAAACCTCCGAGCACACACACATACCAATACTGCAGCACAATACAATATATTTATATCATGTGTTCAAGGGCTCCCCCTAGGCGGCAATGCAATGTTCCAGATGTAGAATAAATGGTGATAAAAGTTCCTTGTCTTCAGAATCTTTGCTAGCTTAGAGTATTTTAACTGCAGTATTTGTAAATCCAAAACGAGGAAACAAGTAGAGGTTTATAACACTTCCTTTCCTTAGCAGTGGGTGTAATTCTGCATGGACTTTATAGGATAGAGAAACAAATGTCAAAGTTCCACTGCATGCGGTCTGTGAATAAGTGAGATCACTTCTGTGGGACTACAGGTCCCACCAGCAGTCTGTGACCAAATCACACAATAACAGTACACTCTACTAATCTGGGCAAGTGCCCGCTCACCACAACAGGCCCAGATGCTTGCAATTCTCCTTTCCTGGTAGCTGAGTCCCGATCCAAGCTAGCGCCGTCACACCGCACCACTCCTTCTGATGTCCGGTGACTGTAATGCAGGAAACCTCTAGTAATCCTGGATCCTCCGGTCCATCCGCACGCAGGTCCAGCTGATTGTGCTCTGTTGCTCCTCAGAGGCCAAACGATTCTGCTCTGCGCCTTCCAGACCGCAGTCTGACGGTCACACACAGACCTCCCTGCAGGCAGGCTTTGAATGGCGTCCCAAGAGGCTGAACAATGGCCGCGCTGCCCCTTTTATTTGCCTACCCAGCAGGCTGTTCTCTGACCTGGAATTGTGGGTAGGAGAACTTGGCATTGTGGGTCAGTAGTTCACAGACTGAGTTTAAGCACAGGAGTCACTTCCTCCTAAACTAAATTTCCCCTAATGCTTAGTTGTTTGTTGATGAATAGGGAAAAGTTCATGCCAAAGTTGTAACGGCCACATTATCTTACTTAAGGAATAACACACTATTCAGTAAGATGACTTTGGTAAACCCCTGCGTTACATTAAAGTGGATGTAAACCCGAATTTTTTTTTTTTTTATGTCATAATGTAAAATATAAGATTTCCTATCATTTGAGCCCAGTCTTGCCACAAAGAGTTAATCCAGCTCTGAACAATCCTCTTTTATTGTTCAGTGAGATTAATCTTGACAAACAGAGAAAAACTTTGTCAAATCCTCCCCCTTGCTGTGAGTGACAGGTGATTTACATATCTCGTGCACTAGCTTAAGACTTGCATTATTTTTTAATTCCCTCCTCCACTCCTTTCTTCTGCAGCTCTGCAAGGATTGGCTGTTCCACACCTCAGCATGATTTGGCATGCTGAAGTCATGTGGTTCCTTTCCTGTCTTTTCACTGGATGTTAGAGATCATAGCAGAAGTTCAGTGTAAGAAATACACAGGAGAAAATGCATATTGACAAGGGGAGTGTAAAGGTGGGCGGGGAGTCTACTGACATCACGACTCCACCCACCGAGCTCCAGACAACAGACTCGCCCACAGAATCTGCAGTTTTTCGGGTCTCATAACAGACAGAGGGGAGACATTTGACAGGTAAAGATACATGCAGGAGGCATGTATATCCTTATAGATGACCCCTATGGCAGGAGTTTAGAAAGGATGACATTGGGTTTACATCCACCTTAATATTAGTGGTCATGTTATAGAGCATCAACAATTTATGAAGTGCTTTACATACTATACATTGACAATCCCTGCCTTCAAGGGGCTAAGAATCTAAGGTTCCTATCTTACATGAATACACACATACTAGGGCCAATCTGAACAGGAACCAACTAACCTGCCATCTATGTCTTTGGAGTCTGGAAACTGGAATACCCAGAGGAAACCCATGCACAAGCTCAAAGAGAATATGCAAACTCAATGCAGCTAGGGCCCTGCATGGGATTCTAACTGTGGATTGTAGTGTACACCAAGGCAGGAGAGCTAACCACTTAGGCTAAGTTCACATCTATGTGTATCGGGAACGCACACAAGATCACTTTTTTGACACGCAGAGAAATGCACTGTGCCCTTTAGCAGACGCACGGTGCTGCCATTAATTATTATGGCACTCCCATGTATCTGCGAACGCATGGGTATTCACACGTGTCAAACCACATGGTTCCTCAGACATTTGGTTTGGTGTGGAGTGTTCGGGGAAAAGAGCGTGGGAGTTCTTTTTCGTGATTCTAGCATGTAGGGAAGTCCATTGAAATTAATCAGCTGCCCTACACACAACTCGCAGAAATGCGCTGAAAACATGTGAAAGCCTTCTGTAGGTGTGAACCAAGCCCAAGACAATGTTCTGTAGGAGCCTACTGCGTGGTGAAAAAGCTGAATGCTGACAGAATACTAAAAAGGTACAAGCGCTGCTTGTTTCTTTCTTTTTTTTTTTTTGAAAAACCCATTAGGGGGCGCCCTGTTAGTCAGGAACTGATCTGTGGTTTAGTTTGTAGCTCAGGAGAGCAGATGTTTTGTGTGTTTTATACCAATTTTATGCCAAGAGCCAATTATACAAAGACCCGATGGTTGGATAATTGGCTCCTGTCTAAATGTGCCTCAGAATGTGTGCACATGTGAGATAGGGACCGTAGATTGGAAGCAGGGACTGATGTGTATGTAAACTCTTGACACTATGAATGAATGAATGAGTGACTTGTATAGCGCTACCTATGCAAACTGAATCGCCTCAGGGCGCTTTTTTAACCTACCAGCATGTCTTTGGAGTGTGGGAGGAAACCGGAGTACGCGGAGGAAACCCACGCAGGCACAGGGAAAACATGCAAACTCAAGGCAGGTAGTGCCATGGTCGGGATTTGAACCAGCAACCCTATTGCTGCTAGGTGATAGTGCTATCCACTACACCACTGTGCTGCCCTACTATATATACATCTCTGTAATAAAAGTAAATGGGAAAGCAGATCTCCTAAAAAAAAAAAAAAACATAAAAATGGCAGTTTAAAAACAAATGAAAAAAAAATGATCCAAAGGTATTATAGCTCCCCTTTAAGAAGCAAGAAATTCAGAAAAAGTGTTTATTTATTTAGAATGTAAAATCACTTAATGTAAAGTACGGACAGAAATATTTACTTTGCACTCATCCTCTATTATCCGCTAGCCGTCATGTTTTCTTTGCTAAAGAAATTGAAATAACTCTTCTTTAGGAGGCACAATAAACCTTTATCTGTTAACAGGCTCCAGCCTAGTCATTCCGGATTTTTGCATATAGTTCATATTAAGTGTTTCAATTAGGCCTATTACCAAGAACCCAGAGAAAGCTTTTAACTTATTTGTTTTCTGATTGGTAATAAAAGGCTTTGCATAAATCTGGGGTGCTGTAATATTCAACATCTTCCAATGGATAATATGCCTAAGTGGCGAGTTACCGTCAGTTGGTGATGTTTGTTGTCGAAGAGTAGGTGAGGCTGTGGAACAATACGACGTGATCCTGGAAAATATGACTTTGGGTGGTGGGCTTAGTGCTAGCATGGGTCTTCTCGAGAAAATAAGGGTCATATTGAGTATAAATCCTATAAGCATCTATTACCAGCCTCAGTATCGCTAAAATTCAAAATGAGTAATGCATAAAGTATAGAATGTATGAAATAATTAATGTGTCATGCTTTTGGAGCCTCTTAGGTCCATAATCTTATAATCAAGTGGTCTTTAAACTATGGCCCTTTGCTTGCCTTTATCTGGCCCTTGGGGCACTATTCCATCCACTAATACAAGACACTATTCCACCCACTGACACCAATAATGGGACACTATTCCTCCCACTGACACCAACGAACGATGAGGCACTATTCCTCCCACTGATACCAATAATGGACCACTATTACTTCCACTAATACCAACGATGGGGCACTATTCCTCCCACTGACAACAATGATAAAGCACTATTCCTCCTACTGACACCAATGATGAGTCACTATTCCTTCCACTGATACCAATGATGGGGCACTATTCCTCTCACTGACACCATTGATGGAGCCCTATTCCTCTGGCTGACACCAATGATGAGTCACTATTCCTCCCACTGATACCAATGATGGGGCAATATTCCTCCCACTGACACCAATGATGAGTCACTATTCCTCCCACTGATACCAATGATGGAGCACTATTCCTCTCACTGACACCTTTGATGGAGCACTATTCCTCTCACTGACACCAATGATGAGTCACTATTCCTCCCACTGATACCAATGATGGGGCACTATTCCTCTCACTGACACCATTGATAGGGCCCTATTCCTCCTACTCACATCAATGATGGGACACTATTTCTCCCACTGACACCAATGATGGGGCACTATTCCTCTCACTGACACCATTGATGGAGCCCTATTCCTCCCATTGATACCAATGATGGGCCACTATTACTTCCACTAATACCAATGATGAGGCACTGTCCCTTCCACTGATATGAGACACTATTCCTCCCCCCAAAACCAAAGATGATGCACTCTCTACTCCCAGTGACCCCCAGGTCATTTTCTACTCCCACTGCCCACAGTCGGGCCCCCCCTAAAGTCTGAAAGACAGTAAACCAGCCCTATGTTTAGAAAGTTTGAAGACCCCTGGTATAATGGTAATGATGCTTGGAAAAATTTGCCAGGTTCTTTTGTAGGAAAAGTCTTCACCAACCTCTTGCCATACAAGCCCTAGTAGAAGTAGAACTAAAGGCAAACCTTTTTTTCATTTTCGACAGAGTAAAGAAGGGTTATAACCCTTGTCCTCTGTATCTAAAGTGAGGGACTCCCTGGTTCTTACCAGAATTAGAGTCTCCATCAGAAGATTTCTTCTCTATTTCTGTTCTTGCAGCAACCCAAAATATGTGATTTTACCTTTCACTTTCGATGATGAGGGTAAGCAGGGTCACAGATAGCAATACAAACCTGTGTTCCGAACAAAACAAAAATCTGGGGACAACAAAAAAATGTCCTTTAGTTATACATTAAAGAGGATCTTCAGTCAAGAACAAAATACATTAAAGTCAGCAGCTACAAATATTGTAGCAGTTGACTTTTAAGATACAGGTACTTACCAGTCAAGGAATCCAGCCCTGTACTCACCTGGGGCGGTTCTTCGGGTGCCCGGTGCCGCCATCTTGTACGTGGAAAGCCGGCTGTGGCTTCCTGCAGTTTTACAGTCGGCTCCCCACTGCGCATTGAACGAGTTGCTCTGCTCTTTCTGAATGGACCCGCAGCCTCCTGGGTCCTGTGACGTGTGATGAGAGGAGCGAACTTCTGCTCACTTGGTTGGAGTTGGAGCTAAAAAAAAAAAAAAACCAAAAACGTTCCTTCCCAAATATTTTTCAATGTTATTCATTTGGTGCAATACTTACCTTTTCTAAAGTCGTGAGGCCCCATGCACATTACCATCGTGTTTGGGGTGCCATTGAGGGATAATGATTTAAAATCACGACGAGTGAATGCAGCCTAATGCCGCGAACACAAGATCGGACATTCCGACAACAAAATCCATGGATTTTTTCAGACGGATGTTGGCTCAAACTTGTCTTGCATACACACGGTCGCACAAATCTTGTTGGAAATTCCGAACGTCAAGAACGCGGTGACGTGCAACACGTACGACGAGCCGAGAAAAATGAAGTCCAATAGCCAGTGTGGCTCTTCTGCTTGATTCCGAGCATGCGTGGAATTTTGTGCGTCGGAATTGTGTACACGCGGTCGGAATTTACGACAACGGATTTTGTTGTCGGAAAATTTGAGATCCAGATCTCGCTCCCAGATTTCACTTCCATCGAACATTTTCCGCCGTGTGTACGGGGCATTAGGCTGTTTACGTGACTCCGCAGGGTCCTTTCTTCTCCAGGCTGGGAGGTCCCTACTGTTGCAAAGAGCTATGCTGGGGGGAAGATGGTGAGAATGTAATCTCTCTGCATCAGTACCTTGAGAATAAAGGGTACAATTGTGACACCCTGACCAAGGTGGGACCACAACGCCCCTCACCCACAGTATTGTACTCAGCTCCTAGTCTACCAAGATACGTTTATAAACTTGCTAGTATTCAAGGGGTTGAAGCAAGTAGCCATGAGCTTGGTATGACGGCAATCAAAAAGTGATCTGCCTAATCACTTTTACGGGGCTCAGAAGGTGCGCCCCCCTCCGTCCGAGGTGGTTCCATGTTCTCCTGTTTCTCAGGGGACCGTGGTAAACTGCTAAAACCTTGAAAGCAGGAGGAACATCTGATCTCCCCTGAGACTAATGAACCCAGAAGTGACTTGAATTACATCACATCCGGGTTCACAGATGCTATTCCTTAGCTACTGTAGCCAAGGAAGCAGCTAATTAAGGACAATCAGTGCTTGATTATCTTCTGCGAAGGGCAGGGGAGACATTGGGAGTCTAATAGACCTCTGATATCTCCATAAAGGGAGCCTGTCACCTATCCATACTATCACATAGGGGGCTTTTTGCCTGCCCAAGTGATAGCACTAAAGTTAAATTTAAAAAAACTGTTAAAAATATAAATTATAAATAAATAATAATAAAAAAAAATTAAATTAAAATCAACCCCTAATGCAAAAATGCAGCTTAGGATGTGCACATGTATTTTGTCACACATGAGAGGTATCACAACAAACGCCTTAATGAGAGCAATAATTCTAGTTACCTTCAAGCTGATAACCTTTAAAGGCTTTTAAAGCTATGGAGAATTGTGGGTAGCCTACTTTTTGCGATCTCACGGGTGCACACAATTTTGAGGCTTGCCATGTTTGGTTATTATTTACTCAACACAGCCCCTTCTTTTGTATTTTACCAAAAATGTGGGTGTTTGCTTGCACTAAATTTCATTTTTGGTGTATTTTATCCCTGAAATTGTGCATTTGATAAATAGTTGCACAAACATGGTGCAACCTGAAAAATTGCAACTGCCATTGTTTTATTCTACAGGGCCTCTGCTTTGTTTGGGGATTGCAAGTAATTTTTAGCAAAACATTGTGGGGGGATAGCTCCCAGGTGAAGTTGAATACTGAAGCTTGAGCTCTGTTTTTTTTTTTTTTTACACATATAGGGTCTTTTAAACAAACAAAAAAAAAACTTAGCCCGGAGTTGGTCTTTAAGAACGCCTGCTTAGTGAATTTTTGTTCATAGCTAAACTTTACATTGAAAGCTCACGCTCTTAATTTCATGTCTGCAATGAGCCAACTAACTGTGGGATGTCCCTGGAGTCGGGTGAGTGACCCCGTACCTCGGCAGATGAGGACATCTCCTATGAAGGGCGGCCTGTCTATAAATGATGAATAAAATGTGCCTTCACTGGGGATGTAAGTCTTGATTCTGATGAGCGCCTGACAGTGATTCTCCCATTCATTCCTGAGTGTCAGGACCATAATTGATTAGCTCCAGGCAATGTCACTGGCAGTCTCCGGCAGTGTGTTTATCTTGGAACTTTATTTGCAAAGTTAAAATTGTTTTTCTGTATATTCAAGGTGAGATTTTAAAGGGAAAACAATGTATTTTTTTTTAAATATTTGTATTATTTAATTGTTATTAATATTAACATTTATTATATTAAATATTTTTAAAATATAAAATTTTGCTGAACATTTCTAATGAGAGTTTTTTTTTTTTTTACTTTCTTTTCATGTTGGAATTTTATGTAAAGATTTGTAAATGATCCATTATTATGGTTATTGGTTTATCAAGGGTTCTGATTATTACTTCTGCTTAAATTTGATATAAAAGCTATTAGATTGTAAGCTCTTCTGAGCAGGGCCCTCTTAATCCTCCTGTATTTTATTGTATTATCACTGTATTGTCTCCCTTTTATATTGGAGAAAGCGATGCGTAAACTGTTGGCGCTATATAAATCCTGTATAATAATAATAATAATAATAATATAAAGGATACAAATTAGTGCAGCACTGTAATCAGGATTACATCATTAAAGGTGTTTTTTAAATGCAAGTAGTGTAGGTCCCTGAATGTGACCTGGCATTCGCCTCTTTCAGTTCTTGTACAACAGGGCTGTATTGTGAGAGGCAGAAGCAGCACAAGAAGCCAATCAGTTTGCGTGCTGACAAGAAGCATGCTGATAGGAGGAGAAAACAGAATAACAGACAGATGGGCTCGTCACTGTGCTACTTCTTCTTTTCAATGTACCCCACTGCAGGAGATTCAGTTTTCTGTTCCCGGCCGGCCAGACTGAAAGGAAGTGAGCACTCAGTGTGTGCACTTCCTGTCAGTCCGGCTGGGAAAAGGAAACTGACTCTCCTGAGTCCTGTACCGCGCGGACTGCAGGAGGAAGGAAGAGGATCTCGGCCATGCTACAGGCTGCAGCTTATAGGAAGTGGTGGCCGGCGGCGCGGCTGGGGCCCCAGGCCAGCTTGGGGACCCGAGCAATTGCTTGTTTTGCCTGTCGCAACAGGCCTGCACGTCACAGGTCCTAGATGATTGCCAGTCATAGCACGCCGCGCGGCTCACGCATGTGCAGTGTGTGCCCAGCTGTGAAGCCACAACCGGGTGCCCACAGTGACAATGCCGGCACCACAGAGAGGAGGGGGAGACGAGCGGGGCTGCTGACTTTATTTTATTTATTTTTAAGTGGAACTCCACTTTAAGAGTTCCCTTCACTGGAACTAAGGACAGGGTTGCCACCTCATCCCTTTCAAATCGCAAACATGTGGGGAGGTGCAACATGGTGCAGCGGCAGTAATTACTCCGGATGTAGAGAATAGAACTTATAACAATGCAGAATAGAACAGAACAGCGATGTATAGCAGCGCAGGTCTCAGATATGCCACCACCTGTCTTGAGGGGTGTAATTCGGCCTGACCGGTCCAAACCCAAATGGGGAGGTGTCCAGGAAGGATGGCATGTCCCTATCCTTTCCCTACTTGTCTGGAACCTCTCCCTTCCCAGTAATCACTGTCCCTGTCAGATGGGTGACCTGTCCCTACCCTACCTACACGCTAAATGCGCGCCAAGCTTTGGAACCGGGTTCTTAAATAGGCTCTGCCTGATCCAAGATGGCAGCTAGTATCACATAGGGCAGCAGCATCCAATTGGATAGCTTTCCCAGTGACCCTGGAAACCATAGAGTAACCCTGTTCCTCTTGACTTCCGCTCTCCGTGCAATGCTGCTGTGGTTGAGCGCCACCTGCAGTGGAGAAAATAGACTGCACCAGTCTACAAGCGACCCCCCCAGTGTTCAGTAAGCAGAGGGCAACCACTCTGCACGGGACCTGGAAGCTAGAGGCAGTCACTGTAGAAGCTTACTACAGTGATTTCCAGCTTCAAGGGGGATCCCACAGGTATGGCAATACATAAATGCCCCTTTATCAGGGTTGGAACAAGAGGGAAAGGGCTTAGTCAGGGCCTTTTTTCTCAGACAATAGGTCCAGGCACCCTCCTTTACCGAGTCACCCCTTGTCTCCACCCCTTACCCACCACCTGCACCATTCCTTGGTTCCACCCCCTACCCACATCCCACTACTGCTTCCTTTAGAGAATACAGAACCAAGTAACAATTGTGGTGCTGAGTAATTTGTATGGAATTTATTATTAATAATAAGAAAAGCAGTAAATTGAAATGTTCTGGTAATGTTTCATGGCTATTTGTTCTCATGCCCTGATATTTTGTGATGTTTGTTATATACGCTGCTGTATATCTGTTTTTTTTCTTCCTTCTAAACTAATAATAAAAAAATATAATTACAAAAAAAAGAAAAGCAGTAAAATAGATCCCATGCAGCCACCAACAATAGATTGCCCCAGTTACAATCGACCACCTGCAACAAAATACTCCCTCCCACAGTAACAATAGACCCCCAACAAACTTAGTCAAAACATAGCCAAAGTTCAGTAACCAGAACGGATAGTCAGCCAAGCCAGAAGTCAGGGATCAATGGAGTGAAACAGCAAGCAGGATCTGGAGCCAGAAGGGATGTCAGCAAAGCAAGTCTTTAAACAGGAATGCAGGAGAGCATCTCTGTGATGTTGACCAAGGCGAAGGCAGAGATCCTCTGGACTGGACAGCTTAAGTAGGCAGGACTAACGAACAGGACTAGGCTCTGAGAAAGGGGTCCATTCTACATCATGTCTTGGATGCGGGAAAGGCAGGCGCAGTTCCCCTTCCTTATCCTGGGCGCTGGATGAACCTGCCCCAATACTGCCCTTGTATTACTGACAGGGCCACCATGGGTGGGGGGGGGGGGGCAGCCCATATACACGTAGGGGGCCTGGGGTCTCTAGTGGTCTCTTTTTAAAGGCTACGTTCACCTTTGTTAACCTTTTTTTTTTTTTTCTACGTTCCAACTCCCCTGTGTACCAATATAGCATTAATGTACTTCTTTTGCAAAAATAAAGCAGCTTTCCATTAATTCTACACACACGTACCCCACCCTGATCATAGCTGTTTAAAGTGGTTGTAAACCCTAAAAAAAAAAAAAAAAAAACCTGCAAGACAAAGACATATGTGCCATTGCTTCAGTTTGCTTCAGTGAGCATGTGCCAATGACGTCGGCACATGCAAATGCAAGGGATATCTCCTAAACCGTGCAGGTTTAGAAGATATCCAGTGTAGCTACAGGTAAGCCTAATTATAGGCTTACCTGTAGGAAAAAAGTGGTTGTAAAGGGTTTACAACCACTTTAAACACACTGCTCGTTTACTTCTGCCTTTAAACACACTGCTCGATTACTTCTGCCTTACTTCCTGGACAGACTTTAGGTCATGACACAGGAAGGAGTTGACCAGCTGAGGGTGGATGATGCAGGGTGTATGCTAATGAGGTCAGCTGGTCAACTCCTTCCTGTGTCATGACCTAAAGTCTGACCAGGAAGTAAGGCAGAAGTAATCGAGCAGTGTGTTTAAACAGCTATGAAGAGAGTGAGGTAAATCTGTGTAGAATTAATGGAAAGCTGTTTTATTTTTGCAAAATAAGTACATTAATGCTATATTGGTACACAGGGGAGCTGGAATTTCGAAACAAACAAAAAGGTGAACAAAGGTGAACTTATCCTTTAAGCTGTGTACGGGGACCCCAAAATTTCTGATGGCTGCCATGATTAATGAAACCATTCAAGTATGTGTACTTCCATATTCCATTTACCTGTTGGGATTGTTAAGTCCCCCAAGGTTCCTTTCCGAATATCCCAGCCCCCGCCCACTCAACAGAATCCGATCTACAATACTTCCTCCCTCCGATTTGAATAACTGTAATTTTATATTTATCTTTGTGACAGTTCTGAAGCACATAACACACACCCATCACCACGCACACACACACGCGGCACTCTCACATTTCAGATAAACGTTAGCTACAGCAAATTGCAGGTGTTGCGTCCACCGGCTACAGGGACGTAAATGCATATTTACAGTATTTGGTCGCTTAATAAAACACCTGGGAACGAAAGACAAACACACGCGCGCGCATACGCGGCAAGACGAGGCGAGATTAGGAGTTTAATTTCTGGGTCGCTCCTCGCGCGCAAAGCTTTGAAAACTCATTTGGCAAGTCCTTTGATAACAGTAATCGTCGAGCCAGACATTTACTTTTGATTGGCCTGCCTGCTTTCTATAGTACGATATAGCATCACACTATATTTACTTCAAAGCACTTTGGCTGGCAAAAACCAATCTAAAATTCCTCGCCTTATTAGACGCTCAGAAAGAAGATGTATTGAAGAGTTACCGCGCTTTCCACACCGTCTTCTAAGGGAATTAATTTAACTGAGTGTGGTGGTGCATCACGTTCCTCCGTGGTGGGGGGGGAGAAAATAGTAAGTACATTACACAAACCGCGTGAATGTACAGTACACGGAATGCAACAGTCAGCCTGTAAGGCTGCATTCATACTTTTCGTGAAAGCGTTTTCGGAATGCATGAAAGCCGCCTGTCGCACTTGCGTGATTATTCATAGATAATGCCACCCAAAAGTGGCAAAAAAGATGCATGTTTTTTGCATAAAAAGAAACACAAAAAAAATGTACAAAGCTTGATGCTCAAAAAGATGCCTTAGCTACTATGTTTATCGCACGTAGGTCAGCCCATTGAAATCAATGAGCTGTCCTATATGTGTGTCACAAAAAAAAGCACCCAGACACACAAAAATGCAGCATGAGTTTGCATGCGCTCACAAAATGCTATGGTTGCATTCAATGGAGAAGTTTTTTACGTGCGTTCATAAAATGAGCAAAAAAAAAACAAAAACGCTTGTGCTGCCATTCATTGTTAATGGCACCCCAAACGCATCAAGCGATCGCACGTTGCCCACAAAGCTTAACGTTCAAAAAAGGTATGTGCTCGTCCTGGTGTCCCTTTGAAAAGTTCTGAATGTCTGGGGACAGGAAGGATCAGTAATCATGTGACCACTGTGATTGGCTGTCACAGTGGTCACATGATCAGGAACCGATCGTTAGTCCAGCACAGGAACATCGGCTGCCCAGTGGAGCATATGAGTGGCGTGTCAGTGTTAAAGCCCACCCACCCCTTGACCACTCCACATACACTATATTACTAAAAGTATTGGGACACCTGCCTTTACACGCACATGAACTTTAATGGCATCCCAGTCTTAGTCCGTAGGGTTCAATATGAAGTTGGCCCACCCTTTGCAGCTATAACAGCTTCAACTCTTCTGGGAAGGCCGTCCACAAGGTCTAGTAGTGTGTCTATGGGAATGTATGACCATTCTTCCAGAAGTGCATTGGTGAGGTCAGGCACTGATGTTGGACAAGAAGGCCTGGCTCACAGTCTCCGCTCTAATGCCGCCTACACACGATCGGAAATGCCGCCAGCAGAACTTCGATGAGAGCTTTTTGTCCGAAAATGCGACAGTTTGTATGCTCCATCAGTCTTTTGCTGACGGAATTCCAGCCAGAAAAAGATTGAGGGCATGTTCTCTATTTTTCGGTCGGGAAAAGTTCCGAAAATGCGATCGTCTGTACCAATTCCGACGCGCAAAATTCCTACGCATGCTCGGAAACAATTCGACGCATTCTCAGAAGCATTGAACTACATTTTTTCGGCTCGTCGTAGTGTTGTATGTCACCGCGTTCTTGACGGTCGAAAATTCAGAGAACTTTTGTGTGATCGTGTGTATGCAAGGCAAGCTTGAGCGGAAATCTGTCAAAAAAACCATCCAAGTTTTTTCCGAGTGAAAATCCGCTTGTGTGTACGGGACATAATTCATCCCAAAGGTGTTCTATTGTGTTGAAGTTAGGACTCTGTGAAGGCCAGTCGAGTGACCATCTTTCCAGAAGCGCATTTGTGAGGTCAGGCACTGATGTTAGACTCTGTGCAGGTCAGTCAAGTTCCTCCACCCCAAACTCGCTCATCCATGTCTTTATGGACCTTGCTTTGTGCACTGGTGCGCAGTCATGTTGGAACAGGAAGGGGCCATCCCCAAACTGTTCCCACAAAGTTGGGAGCATGAAATTGTCCAAAATGTCTTGGTATACTGACGCCTTAGGAGTTCCCTTCACTGGAACTAAGGGGCCAAACTCAACCCCTGAAGAACAACCCCACACCATAATCCCCCCTCCACCAAATTATTTGGACCAGTGCACAAAGCAAGTTCCATAAAGACATTGAAGAGTGAGTTTGAGGTGGAGGAACTAGACTGACTTGAACCCATTAGAACACCTTTGGGATGAATTAGAGTGGAGACTGTGAGCCAGGCCTTCTCGTCAACATCAGTGCCTGACCTCACAAATGCACTTCTGGAAGAATGGTCAAACATTCCCATAGACACACTCCTAAACCTTGTGGACAGCCTTCCCATTAGAGTTTAAGCTGTTATAGCTGCAAAGGGTGGGCCAACTCAATATTAAACCCTACGGACTACGACTGGGACGCCATTAAAGTTCATGTGCGTGTAAAGGGAGGCGTCCGAAGACTTTTGACAATATAGTGTATGTGTTATGCGGGCATCAACTGGTTAAATAAAGCCTTTTCTTTTTCATTACATTCCTTATTTTAGAGTCATACATTCCTTATTTTAGAGTCAGTGACATCACCACCCGGATTCAATGCTTCTCTGTGCAATGCAGGCAGATCATGGCTGATGGGGGGGGGGGGGGGGCAGCAGGGTGCTCTCTGATAACATCACTGCATAAGTATAATAAAAATAAAATGTAAAAATTCCCACCCTAAATAGATCGCTAGGTCACAACAATGACATCGATAACGTGGATGACATTTTCATTCACTGCCTAAGCATCAAATACTCAGAAAGTTGATTTTTTTGCGATCGCAAACCTGTGAAAAAGTCGCCATCAAGCTCATTTGTTCCCTCGTCAAACCAGCTTAACCTTATCTCAGTGTTATCCTAACAATATATGCAAGCCGTTATTTTTTTTTTCTCCCCTGAGTATGTCGCACTGTAGCGTCGAAAGGGAAATAAAACTCTCCTAAAACAGAATTCACATGTTCACATCCAGCTTTACCATTATGCTACCTTACATAAAAGTCGCACTAATGTGATATCATTTTAATCAGCAGACTCTGTTGGTTATACGTTGCAGTAATCTTATGGGAGTGCGCTAATTAAGTAAATGCTGCATTGGGAAAAATTACCGGAAAATGCTTTTTTTCTAGTTTTTTTTTACAATTGATTCCTAATAAACCAAGGAAAGGAAAGTACATACTGGGCACTTTTACCCCCTTCCTGCCCAGGCCAATTTTTAGCCTTCAGCGCTGTCACACTTTGAATGACAATTGCGCGGTCATGCACAACTAAAACTGTACCCAGATGAAATTTTTATCATTTTTTTTACACAAATACAGCTTTCTTTTGGTGGTATTTAATCACCACTAGATTTTTTATCTTTTGCTAAACAAACAAAAAAAGACCAAAAATGTTAGGAAAAAAAACGGTTTCTGTTATAAAAGTTTGCAAACAGGTAATTTTTCTCCTTTAATGATGTGCGCTGATGAGACTGCACTGATGGGCACTATTAGGCAGCACTGATAGGCTGCACTGATGGGCACTAATAGGCAGCACTGATAGGCACTGATGGGCATTGATGACACTGGTGGGCACTGATGAGGAGGCACTGATGAGGCTGCACTGATATGCGGCACTAATGGGCACTGATAGGTGGCACTGATGGGCACTGATAGGTGGCACTGATGGGCACTTATAGACAGCACTGATGGGCAAAGATAGACAACCCTGGGCACTGATGAGGAGGCACTGATTGGCAACACTGGTGGGCACTGATTTGCAGCACTGGTGGGCACTGATTGAAAGCACTGATGGGCATTGGTTGGCACTGATGGGCACTGTTGGGGCTGCACTGATCATCAGGACGATAGGACACAGCTCACCACCGATCGCCGCACCCCCCAGAGGGCACGCATGTGCAATAAGTATGAGAGGGCATCATATGACGGCCACCCAGACCTAAAGCAGTCCCACCTGGCCGATATTTGACTATACGACTGGCGTGAACCAGTCAATAAAAACTAAGGAAAAAAAATATATGTATCCAAATTTGCTACCAAATTAAAGTAAATATAATTTGTTAAGGTAGACTACAAAACGTAAAAGATTGAGACATCACTGAAATGGGGGAAAAAAATGCTCTAGGCCTCAAGAGGGTTTAGGGCGGGTTAAGGCTGGGTTCACATACTGTATATGCGAATTGGATGCTTTCCCCGCATCCAATTCGCATGATAGGGGAGTGTGACCAGCTCCCAATGGAGCCGGTTCACAATGGTCTGGGGCGGCCGCGGTCCAGATTGCAGAAGGTCCGGATTGCAGAAGGGTCCTCTGTGCGTGTTTGGCCTCCAGTTCAGGTGCAAATTCAAGCAAAAATTCAGACTTGAATCACACCTGAACCGGTGAACACGCACTGGACCTCAGGCACGAACCCGGTGGCCGCACATATGTGAACCCGGCCTAACTGTAAACTGGTAACCTGTAAAGGCTTTTGAAGCATTGCCTAAGGATAACTGAATGTACCATAGTTTATCATTCCACAGCCATGCACAATTTTAAAGTTTGACATGTTCGGTAATTATTTACTCAAAAAAAACATCATCTTTTATATTTTACCCAAAAATTGGGCATTATATTGTGTTTGTGTGCCCTAAAGTTCATTAAAGTGTGTTTTTCCCTGAAAATTTGTGTTTGATAACCTGCTGCACAAATATCACGTGACGTAAAAAATTGCAACAACCACTATTTTTGTTCTCAAGGGCCCTTGATTTTAATATATATATATATATATATATATATATATATATATATATATATATATATATATAATGTTTGGGATTTCTAAGTAAATTTTGTAGTAAAAAAAAAAATGCTGATCTTTACATGTAGGTACGAAGCGTCAGAATTGGGCAGCAAGTGGTTAGGTTCTGTTGCACTGAAAAACGTATTGCACGCCATAATTTTTTTCATCACACACTGGCCTTGTCTTGCGCCATTTTGTCAGCCTCATTCATTAAGCACTGGGTAAAGGCCTTGCTCCTCTCGGCCTCGCTCTGAGACTCTGCGAATGTGACGTCACTGGTTGCTAGACGCCAGGCGGGGCGGCCCTAGCAACCAGTTTGGCAATCTTCTATTAGAGTGGCTATGTGTCCTTATTTCATTCTGGGACACTGTATTGTCCCGGAATGAAGGTGCCCGGGACACGGGACACAAATGCGAATTGCAGGACAATCCTGGGCAATCTGGGACACATGGGCACCCTAGCTTCAAGGTTGGTGGGGGTCTCAGAAGGGAAGGGAGGACCTAAGCCCAGAGTTGGGCTTTAACCCCCATGTTCATTATTCAGCACAGCCAAAGAAGTGTACTTATCTGTTTCCCGTCCTGGGTGACACCTTTTCTCCTTCCGTCTCTCGTTCCTCCCTTCTGTATAAATTAATACCATTCATTATTTATTTATTTTTTAAACAATTAGTGTACCGTGACATCCACCAGATAAGTAAAACACGCATCAGACACAATAAACAAACATTGAACGTCTTTCATCACGTCTGCGTTCTGAGGCGCGAGCAGGAACGTTTTGTTCGGAGCCCTTTATCTGGCGCACGCCAGAGAAAACACGGCAGTCCGCCTCTGTGAACCCGGGGTGTAGTGTTACAATTCACCGGAATAATCCTGCAGGGGGGTTTTACATCTTGTTTTAATTAAATGTTGTGACACCTACAGAAATTTCATTACAAGAAGGAAAGAAGGCGTCTAATTGGAAAATTGCTCTACTCATCTTCATGTTAATGCTACAGGGGAAAAATCTAACAGCAATTAAATATTGCCTTCTTTTCTCATTTTTACACATTTAAGTCTTTAAAATGCCCATTATACGTCGCTTCTTAGGATTTTCAAGAATTTTTTTTTTTTTTTTTCCCTTTAAAGTAGAACTCTAATTAGGGATGTGGCGCTTCAGTGAGACAATCTAGCAAGTTCCCTGCTGAATTTCTGAAAAAGTTCTACTAGTTATGAGCGAGCCTTATATAAGCTGTCCCGGAATTTCATAAAATACGGTATCTGCTATGTGTGGTAAACCTGAAAAGGTATCCTTTGGATCCTTTTGCTAGTAGGACATCGTTTCTCAATCTTCCAACCCCAGAGATCTTGAGGAACCCCTGCTAAAAATCAATTCAGTGGCAAAAATGCCCCTTGCATTGCTAGTCAGCGAGAAGAATGTCCCCATTACAGTGGTTATCAGAATGCCAACGTACCATCAACTAACAACATCATTGGTGTCTTGCTGCTGGCTTTGCCAAGTAACATTTGTGAAGGTACCATCAGATGGGAGGTCTATTGGTCACAGCTCAAGGAACCCCTAGGTACCTTGAGGAACCTAGGAAGAAACTTGATTGAGAATATCTGATCAAAAATCAGATATGCACCAATGATTGAATCTATTGATTCCAGAACTATGCAGGCCCCATGAGATGAGAGGTCACTTGGTGACAGTCCAAGGAACCCCTAGCCACCTCTGGAGGAACCCTTGTTGAGAATGACTGATTGAAAAGAACATTGGGATGTGACATAGCCCGTGACTGGTATATATGCTCCTAAACCATGTTATTGCCAAAAAATAATAACAATTTCATTCAAATTTATACAGTGCCTTGAAAAAAGTATTCACACCCCTTGAAATTTTTCCCATTTTGTCATGTTACAGCCAAAAACATAAATGTATTTTTTGGGGATTTTATGTGAAAGACCAAGACAAAGTGGCACATAATTGTGAAGTGGAAGGGAAATAATAAATGGTTTTCCAAATTTTTTACAAATAAATATCTGAAATATTGACTCGGTGATCACAGAGCGTGCCGTGCGCGACCTGCAGGGGGCACGTGGAGGAGCGTGGAAAGGGGCGGATGTCATATGACGGCGTCCCGGCAAAGTAGGCCCGCGCTGTAGCTGTCATTCGGCTATAGCCTGGACACAAAGGAGTTAAAATAATTACAGTACCATCATCCATATACATAAATAGAAGGGTCAATGTAAATTACAGTAAACAGTGTGGGGAGATTTACTAAAATTGATGCACACAGAATCTGGTGCAGTTGTGCATAATAACCAATCAGTTTCTAACCAGCTTCTTCAATTAGGCTTTGACAATAAAACCTCAAATCTGGTTGGTTACTATGCACATCTGCACCAGATTGTTTGTGCACCAGTTTCAGTGAATCTCCCCCTATGCGTTTAGTATCACTTTAATCTCAGGCTTAGCCAAGTTTACAGATGTGTCATCGCGTTATTGCCATGTTACGCATTCTGATGCTGATAAATCTCATCGGGGCATGTAGCCATCGATGATCATGAAAGGTTTAACCCATGGGGCTCTGCCAGCCCTTGTTCTCCCATTGCCAGTAGCGGATGTTGTACAATGTATACCGGGGGGGGGCCCATACCATGTAAATATTCCATTGTGATTTTCATATAAAGTGACCCTGGGACCGCCAATCCAGCAAGATTGGCAAATGGAAAATGCGCTTGACAAACGGGTGTGTAGAAATCCGTCTACCTGCTGAATGGGTTTTATCACCAGTGACTGTTTAATAGATTGGTTCAATAAGCATGTCGGTCCCTCTAGTATTTTTCAAATGAAGATTAATAGAAGCGGCCCGGCTCTCCTATGCATCATAAATATGTGTTCAGGGGAGGATGTTTTCCCACAAGCCCGCTCACTTAAGAGTTGACTGCGAACCAAACTGCGGCCATGGAGTTGGCACAAGCACCGTCTTATTGCTATGGAAGGCCAAAGGCCAGTTGGTTCCAGGGACACCACCATGTGTAGAAGATTTAGCCCTGAAAATTTTGTTTCAGATAATACATTCATCTTTTTCTCTCTTTTTTTTTTTTTTTAAATAAGGTTCCTCTACCTGCTAGATTGTTTTGCCACCTTCTGCAGTTACAATGAATTTAATTTGCTTATAGAGAAAAAGAGGGCTACAGCCCATCAGGTTGTGACATCATTAGGGCTGGTTCTTGCATCCTTTAACCACTTAAGGACTGGAAAATTTGAGGCAGAAGGTTTGAAGAAACTTATGGACTCTTCATGGTACAGCAAAGACTCAAATATATATTTCTAAAAAAGTATAAATTTATTTAAGACAAAAAAATCATCATTAAAATGGTCCTATAGAGGGAAATTTACAACACATAGTATAAAGTCTCTGAAGAGGAACTAGACACTTAGACGCATGTCCATCCATACAGGAGGACCATAGATCTTGTCCTATGTCAGTTCAACCTCAACATGTTTCGCAGTGTGACCACTTCTTCAGGAGTGTACTTCAGAGCATAAAGAGAGTCCCGGAGCTAATGAGAAACAATGGGCGCAGGGACGGCATGACAGTGCTGGACAGCACAGTTGCCGCTTTAAGGAAAGGTTTCCCCTTTTAGAAAAGCGGAGGGGCTGGGCGAGGTCGCAGGCCAGAGTTACAGGAAAAGAGATAGGGGGAAGTGACGTTAGTAGGAGAGCGTTGGAGGAAGAGATTCCCACCCACCCGCCCTAGGTTCATTCATGTTGGGTAACAGAGTGGTCAGGCTGACTTGGCAGTGTTGGGTCGCTGGAATAGGAGAAGTTATAGGTTACATGTATAGAACATGTGGTACTCATCCAGGGGATGGGGGTTGTTTTATGGTACCCATCCATGGGATGGGGGTTGTTCTGGTACCCATCCATGGAAGGATGGGGATTGATTTTGGGTACTTTTAGGTTACGAGGGGTTAACCTGGAAGGGGTAAAAAAGGTTAGGTCACTGCGAAGGTTGGGATACCGCCTCCAAGTCAGGGGTTTCCGACTGGTTGGCTTAAAGTTCAAAGAAGTTGTTCGCAGTGACCAGTGGTATGGTTGTTTTCTTACATTACCCCTAAAAAGTTTATTATTAAAATGTTATGGTTATTTATGATGTTATTTATGTGATTTTATCATTTTTAATAAATAAGGCCGTAAAGGCCATTTACTCCATGAACTGGGTTGAGTCATTCTATGATGATTTGGAGGGGGGGTACATTTGGGGTAAAGGGGGGTGTGATCAGGAGACTGGGCTTAAGTCCTATAAATGTCATGTATGTAAACATCTCTAAAAAAAACAGATAATAAATGATCAGGTTAAAGAACAGACAACATGTATGTATAGCATGGATTTAGAACATGTACAAGGCCCAGATCATTTGAGCATGTCAAGGCTGAACTGACATAGGACAAGATCTATGGTCCTCCTGTATAGGTAGACATGCGTCCAAGTGTCTAGTTCCTCTTCAGAGACTTGATACTATGTATTGAATATTTCCCTCTTAGGACCTTTTTAATGTTAATTTTTCGTATTAAATAAATTTATACTTTTTTACAAATATGTATGTGAGCCTTTTCTGGACCATGAGGAGTCCATAATTTGCCTCAAACCTTCTGCCTCAAATTTTCAAATAGATTGGATGACGGCACATTATGCTTATGTTTTGCGATACGGCACTGCGTCGCTTTAACTGACAATTGCGCGGTCGTGCAAAGAGAAAATTGGTGTTCTTTTATTTTTCCCACAAATAGAGCTTTCTTTTGGTGGTATTTGATCGCCTCTCTTATTTTTTTTGCGCTATAAACAAAACAAGAGCGACAATTTTGGGAAAAAAAAACTATACTTTTTACTTTTTGCTATAAATAATATCCAAAAAAAAAAAACAAAAACAAATTTATTCATCAGTTTAGGCCAATATGTATTCTTCTACATATTTTTTGGGGGAAAAAATCGCAATTAGCTTGCGCAAAAAGTTATAGCGTCTACAGAATAGGGAATAGGGGATACATTTATGGCATTTTTATTATTTATTTATTTTTACTAGTAATGGCGGCGATCTGTGTTTTTTAGCAGGGCTGCGACATTGCGGCGGACAGGTCGGACACTTTTGACACATTTTTGGGACCATTGTCATTTATACAGCGATCAGTGCTATAAAAATGCACTGTAGAAATGTCACTGGCAGTGAAGGGGTTAACACTAGGGGGGTGATCAAGGGGTTAAGTGTGTTCCCTGGGAGGTGTTTCTAACTGTTGGGGGGTATACTGACTAAAGGAGGAGAGAGATTGCTGTTCCTGATCACTAGGAACAGCAGATCTCTCTCTGCTTCCCCATCAGAACGGAGATCTGTGTGTTTACATTGACAGATCCGCATTCTGGCTCTCTGTGGAGCGATTGTGGGTGGCCGGCGGACATTGCGGCCTCCGCCCATGTGCATCGCTCTTAAAGGGGCCGACGTACACCTATGGCGATTCGCCTAGGGGAGCCAACCTGCAGCAGTATGATGGCGGCTGGTCCTTAAGCAGTTAAAAATCTTCACCAAATTGGCAAGAATGCAAGTCTTCTAACTCAGGGATGCCATGTATGCCAGTACAAACTCTGATTGGCAGCAAGGTCTTACTGAGACTGTGAGCACGGAGGGATGGGAGCGCTTTAATTTCTTTTCTTATCTATTTTACTTTTTATTTTTTCTTTGTCTCTTTACTTTATTTATGTTTTATCACTTTTATCCCTATTACAAGGAATGTAAACATCCCTTGTAATAGAAATAAGGTGTTCTTTATTGAGGGATCTGGGGTTCAAAAAGACCCCAAATCTCTTCTTTACCTTTAAAAGCAAAAGATCATAACTAAAAAAATTTTTTTGAACTTTTGCTTTCAAAAAATATATATATTTGCTTCCAGCCTGGACCGTAAGTGACGTTGTGACGTCGCTCTGGTCCTCCAAGACAGTGTTTCTCAACTCCAGTCTTCAGGGCGCCCCAACAGATCATGTTTTCAGGCTTCCCATTATTTTGGACAGGTGATTTGATCAGTTTCACTGCCTTAGTAATTACCACAGCTGCTTCATCTTACAGAAATCCTGAAAAGATGGCCTGTTGGGGCGCCTTGAGGACTGGAGTTGAGAAACACTGCTCAAAGGCCACATGCCTGACGAAGGGGTCCTGCGTGACTCCGAAACATTGCACTGTTCTTGTGATGTGATCATGCAATAAACAATCTGTTTGGACGCTACTTCATTGATCCATGGTGCACTGGCAAGTATCTCCCCTATGGGAGTAGCCGCTCGCACTATTGCATCGTTTCTCGGGCGAAGCGGCGGAAACAGTAAGCCTGAGAAACAGGCGAGCTTTAGAATTTTCTATTCTATTTTATTCTCCTTGGAAATTAGAAAACTATTCGTATTCGAAAAGATTTTCGAATTCGAACAATTTTTTTTTCTATCCTATTGTTTTATTTTCTATTCTATTTTATTCTTTTTGTGCAGACATTTGTCAGTAGATAATCCACCACCGATATATATAAGGCTTACCAGAAAAGTTGAACCCAAATAGGCATACGCCTAATGAGTCGGTAAAGCTTGTGGTGTGATACACCCAGGGGGATCATTCGGCACAAACGATATCTAATGGAAGGGAGAGACTTCTAAGGTCCTTCACAGTACTTTTCAAATGAATGCCCACCGAAGGGATAATGGCCAGAGGATATATCAGAGAATTTTCCTCCCGGGTATATATTTATAGGAAGAAGAAGGAATAGGCCACATAGTGTAATTCCATTATGGATAAAACATTTATTTGTATATAAAAAAGGGAACACTCACATTTTGTGAAGATAAAAAGTGCTTTGCAATATTGGTGAAAAGGTAACGCAGTGGCATCAGCAGAGCCCGTCCCGATGCGTTTCGTCTAATAAGACAGACATCTCAGATGAGATACTATATAGCTATCAATTTCAATCATTTAATAGTTTACTTTATCTTATGTGATTATATGTCTTTTTTTTATCTCATTAAATATAATAATTTATTGTTATCAATATTTGAAGTCACTGTATTGGCGATTTAATCAAATTATCTTGCCATACCTTATTTTGATATCACCGAGTTCCTTTATGCGTGGGGTTCCGCACTGCACCAGTGATCACATTATTTGCTGTTTAGTATATCTGACATCATATTAGCGCTAAACTTTTCTTTTATTTAGTTTTTATCACTTTTGCAAACCAATCCGTTGCTGTGTCAGCTGCTAACACATTATTTAAAGAGACAGCGCTGTTTTGTTCAAATATATTTACACTATTTTATTCTCTTTGGAAATTGGAAAAGGATTCTAATTCGAAAAGTTTTCGAATTCCAATTTGAAAAAACTATTCAAATTCGAAAAGTTTTTCGAATTTGAAAACTATTCGAATTAGAAAAATATTTGAAAGCGATTTGAATTCAAATTTTGTCTGAAATTTTTTCCCCGTTGTTTCGGGTTCGTTTAAATTCGGTACTATTCTAATTCAGGAATACGGATATATCCAAATTTCCAAAAAAACAAAAATGTATCCGAAACGAAACGCATATGTTTATTCCTAACACAGAATGCTTATACATTGTGCGGGGGGCACAGTTTGGCATGTTTGCCCTGGGCTCTAGGTGACCTTGTCCTGGCACTGGCTCCTCCTACTACCACCCCCTGTCTAATAAGAGTGCCTTCAGGGGCGTTGCTAGGTCTACAAAAGATCTTGGGCTAGAGCCCATAGCAGCATAGTAAAGAAAGTCATACGCTTGGGCGGGCATAAACATGTATATACAGTAATATAGGTGCGTGTGTGTATATCCCCAGAGAGCCCCCCACTTACATCAGGGTCCCCAGAGAGCCCCCCTTACATCATTGTCCCCAGAGCCTCCTCCTTACATCAGAGTCCCCAGAGAGCCTCCCCCTTGCATCAGGGTCCCCAGAGAGCCCTCCACTTACATCAGGGTCCCCAGAGAGCCTCCCCTCCCCTTGGGGACCCCTGCAAAGACTTGGGGCTATGGGCCCCAGATTCTGGGCTATAGCCCCAAAAGCCACCCCCTAGGGACGCCACTGAGTGCCTTTATGGACCACCGAAGAGGTGTGATTGGGCAATTGGACACCAGAGTTAGCAGGGCTTGGTCAGAGGGAGTCAGGGAGGTGCACAGAAAAGGCTTTTCAGAGTAAGAAAAGTAACAGCAGGCTCTTTGTAAGCGGGGGTTTCACTTTAAATACCGCTACAGGGCCTGTGTGTCTCTGCTCCAACGTCTCCCTGCTATCTCTAGTACAATCTCTTCTAGCACGGCTCGTTCTGCGCGGCATTTCGGCGATTCCTCAACGTTCACTTCGTTTCACCCATGGAGTCCCCGCTAACTTGTTAACACAAGTCCATTGATTATTTCGCTAACAAACTGTGATACATTAAAACGTTCACACTCTCTAACCTTGTAACCGACTCATTAAATAAATCAATAGCATTTGCATAAACAAACCCAAAGCAGCATTTTGCGCGGCAAATCTCAGAAATATCAGCGAATATGGAGCATGGCGCGGTGACACTGATAGATGGACCGGCTCCATGCTCCCTGGATTGCCTAGATTGAGTGCAGTTAACCATTCCGGAGACTTACCGCTCCGCTCTCCGCAGACCCCCTTATCTCTTCCTAAAGACATGCTCTGATCACACAAAAAAATCCCATAAAGGATAGAATATTGTGCATGTTCAATAAGTAGCTTCTTTTTTTTTTTTTTTTTAGAAAAACTCCATCCACAAATAAGAAAATGAACAGAAATAAAGAAGCTTTCATTGCACTGTTCAATTTCAGTCTAGAGTTTACCCCTGCAATACCACTTTTCTAACACAAGATGTCCTCGGTCTGATTGCCAGCATCATTTAATCCTTTTCCTATGAACTCAGGTCGTCCTGAACCTGCCCTCAGCCTGCTGACTGGACAGTGAAAAGAGAAGCAGCACAGAGATGAGCTCCTCTCTCTGTCACTCTGTGCTCTCCTGCTATCAGCGTGTTTCTTTACAGTACATTATTATTATTATTCAAGGTACTTATATAGCGCAGTCAATTTACGCAATGCTTTACATATACATTGTACATTTACATCGGTCCCTACCCTCAAGGAGCTTACAATCCAACTCACATTCATATATTAGGGCAAATTTAGACAGAAGCCAATTAACCTACCAGCATGTCTTTGGAGTGTGGGAGGAAACCGGAGTACCCGGAGGAAACCCACGCAGGCACAGGGAGAACATGCAAACTCCAGGCAGGTAGTGTCGTGGTTGGGATTCGAACCAGCGACCCCTTTTTACTGCTAGGCAATGAACTGATTGGCTCCTTGTGATGCTTCTTCCTCTCACACCCCAGCTCTGCTGTACAGGGACTGCAAGAGGCTGATACCAGGTCGCATTCACTACTTAAAATAAAAAAATTACATTTAACCACTTCAGCCCTCCAGAAGGATTTACCCACTTCCTGACCAGGCCATTTTTTGTGATACGGCACTGCGTCGATTTAAATGACAATTTGGCAGTCTTGCGATGTTGTACCCAAACAAAATTGACTTCCTTTTTCTTCCCACAAATAGAGCTTTTTATTGGTGGTATTTGATCACCTCTGCGGTTTTTATTTTTTGAGCTATAAACAAAAAAACAGCGACAATTTTGAAAAAACAAAACAAAAAAGAAAACAATATTTTTTGCTTTTTGCTATAATAAATATCCCCCCAAAAATGTAAAAAAAAACTAATTTCTTCATCAGTTTAGGCTGATATGTATTCTTCTACATATTTTTGGTAAAAAAAAAAAAAAAACCCCAATTGGCGTATATTGATTGGTTTGCGCAAAAGTTTGTTTGTTTATAGTGACAGATTCTCATTTTGCCTCTCTGTGGAGCGACCTGCTGATTGGATCCCCCACTAGCAAATGAGCATGCGCACATGCCCACAGATCGCCGTGTACGCGCCCGACGTACAACAACGGCGATTCATGCAGGAGAACAAACCTGCCATAGTACAACTGCAGCGGCTGGTCGGGAACTAGTTAAATTAATTGCAAAGTCTCCGTTTTTTTTTTTCTCTATAAAAATAACAAAACATGTTCTACTTACCTGCACCCTGCAGTTGGTTTTGCACAGAGCAACCCAGATCCTCCTCTTCTCGGGTCCCTCTTCTGTGCTCCCTCTTGTTGTTGGATGCCCCCACAGCAAGCAGCTTGCTATGGGGGCAGTCGAGACGAGCCGCAGCTCCCAGTGTCCGTTCAGCCCCGCCCCCTCTCTCTCCTCATTGGCAAACTGACTTTGATTGACAGCCAATGGCGCCGCTGCTGTGTCTTACCCAATCAGGAGGGAGAGTCCCGGAAGGCCGAGGGACTCATGGACTTTGCTGGATGGAGAGGGGCTCAGGTAAGTATTAGGAGGGGCGATAGGGGCTGCTGCACACAGAAGGGTTATTATCTTAATGCATAGAATGCAACCACTTTAAAGTATAACTTAAAGTGGATGTAAACCCTCACATATACCCAGTGAAGTGAACAGCCACAGATGATACACAGAGATGAAACAAATCTCCCTATATATGTTTTACAGGTATATTTGTTGTCTTCAGCTTTCTACACTCTTTAGAAAGTTTGTATCTTGATAGAATTTCACCCCCCCACCGCACACACACATAGGCAGAGGAACAAATAAACTTGCAGAGCTGTGCTGTGAATAGACAAGCTCTCTGCTTATCTTATGCAACATACACGCGACTGTTTTTTTTCGTCGGAATAAACTCTGAAGGTTTTTTTCCGACGGAGTTCCGACGGAATTCCGCTGAAACTGTCTTGCGTACACACGATCACACCAAAGTCCGACCGCCAAGAACGTGGTGACGTACAACATGTACGACAGGACTAGAAAAAGGAAGTTCAATAGCGAGTAGCCAACAGCTTCCGTCTCTTACTTGCTTCAGAGCATGCGTCGTTTTTGGTCCGTCGGAACAGCATATAGATGAGCGGTTTTCCCGATAAGAATTGGTTCCGTCAGAAATATTTAGAACATGTTCTGTTTCTAGGTCCGTCAGAATTTTCAACAAAAAAAAGTCCGATGGTGCACACACACGATCGGAATACACGATGAAAAGCTTCCGTCGGACTTTTTCTGTCGGACATTCCGCTCGTGCGTACATGGCATAAGTTCCCTCCCCGACACAAATTTCCAGCTGCTTTTATATCCTGTGTCGGAGAACTTGTCAGAAGTTATCATGCTGATAACAGAGGAACGGAGCAGCAGAAAGACACTCAGAGCTTTGGAGAGAGATAAGTAAACACTACAGATATGTGTCCAGCTCAAATTTTTTATGAATGGGGTTTACAACCACTTTAAGCCACATGTGTCAACCGCAAGGCCCCCCTTTCATGTGACTCTCGCACTTCTGCAGATGCAGTACCCCCCTCATCTCTGCCTGCGCCTTGTCTCGGCAACAGAGAGGACAGAAAATGTGTGTAATTCTTGCGAGCAACTAAAATATAAATATGTGTGTCCTAAGCAAGCAGCAAAAACACGCTCCCAATATAAATGTACACAGATAATGAACTAAGACAGATAGTATATCACTAAAACCATGCAAATCTTGAACTATGTCAAACTGATACCATGTGCTAGTAGAAGTGCCAGTATAAATAAATATAGATAAAAATATACATCCAATTGTAGCAATGTATCTTCTTGTGATTGTCCAATCCAATATTCCAGTGCAATTTATTACTGTGTATATAATAAGTGTCCAAAATCAAGATGTAATATAACTGAATCCTCACAAATCCTCGAAGTCCGTGCCTTATATGAATCCACCACAGTGCTCCCCCTTTAGGAATTCACTCACCTTAAGATGTGTGACCTCACAATTAAGTTCGGTCAAAATAAGCGTTTTAGTCACTCTGGATTAGCAAGTGATATGATCCTCCTTTCTGCTCTGTCAATGTTCTCCCATAATGACTCGATATATGTGGAAAGAGAACTCCATATAGTGCTTATATCATTTTAACCACTTGCCGACTGCCCGACGGCGCCAGAGTGGCTCCCCTGCGCAAATCGCTGTAGCTGTACGGCGGCCGCTTTAAGGGGTACAGGGGGCGTACGCGCGCCACCGGAGGCGTGCGTGCGCACTCGCTGCGTCACTGAGGAGCCGATGCGCGTGCCCAGCGGCTGCGATGTCTCCCGGGCACCCGCAATCCCTCCTGACAGAGCAGGAACGTGGATCTGTGTGTGTAAACACAGAAATCCACGTTGAGTAAGAGTCCCTTCCACACTAGGGCGGTTTGCAGGCGCTATTGCGCTAATAATAGCGCCTGCAAACTGACCCGAAAGTGCCGCTGCTTTCATTCCAAGGGACGGTAAAAAAAGTCCTGCTAGCAGCATTTTCGGAGCGGTGAAGGAGCGGAGTGTATACCGCTCCTTTACCGCTCCTGCCCATTGAAATCAATGGGGCGGCGCGGCTATACCGCCGGCAAAGCACCTCTGCAGAGGCGCTTTGCGGTGGTATTTAACCCTTTCTCGGCCGCTAGTGGGGGGTAAAACCGCCCCGCTAGCGGCCCAATACCGACTGTAAAACGCCGCTAATAATAGTGGCGTTTTACCGCCGACACCGCCCCCGCCTCAGTGTGAAAGGGCTCTAAGGGAGAAGGAGACAGATCGTGTGTTCCTAGTATATAGGAACACCGATCGGTCTCCTCCCCCAGTCAGTCCTATCCCTCCTACAGTTAGAACACACAGTGAGAGGACACATTTAACCCCTTGATCGCCCCCTAGTGTTAACCCCTTCCCTGCCGGTGACATTTATACAGTAATCAGTGGCTATTCCACTGATCGCTGTATAAATGTCAGTGGTTTAAAAAAAGTGTCAAAAGTGTCCGATCTGTCCGCCGCTATGTCGCAGTCCAGATAAAAATCGCAGATCGCCGACATTACTAGTAAAAAAAAAAAAAAAATTAACATGCCACAAATCAATAACCTATTTTGTAGGCACTATAACTTTTGCGCAAACCAATCAATATACACTTATCGCGATTTGTAGAAATATGTAGAAGAATACATATCAGCCTAAACTGACGAAAAAATTCGTTTTTTGGGTTTTTTTTAATTGGAATATTTATTATCGCAAAAAGTAAAAAATATTGTGTTTTTTTTTTTTTTAAACTGTCACTATTTTTTTGTTTATAGCGCAAAAAATAAAAACCGCAGAGGTGATCAAATACCACCAAAAGAAAACGCTACTTGTGGGAAAAAAAGGACATCATTTTTGTTTGGGTACAGCGTTGCACGACTGCGCAAGTGTCAGTTAAAGCGACGCAGTGCCATATTGCAAAAAATAGCCCGGTCAGGAAGGGGGTGAATTTTTCCGGGGCTGAAGTGGTTAAACATAATACTATTTATTAAAATATGTGCATAAAACTCACATTTAATAGGTGCTCCAGGTCACCAAATTCAAACAGCGTATAGCAAAAAAAAAAACAACGATGCTGCAGCAAATTTGTGCTTCTCCTTAGATGATACAAAAGCGTCCTATCAGCCAAAAGTGCCCCTCAGGGGAGGGGCAATTTTGGCTAATAAGACGCTTTTGTATCATTACCTATTGTATCATTACCTATTTAATGTGAGTTTTATGCACATTCTTTAATAAATGGTATTAGGTTTAAAATGATATAAGCACTATATGGAGTTCTCTTTCCACATATATCGAGTCATTATGGGAGAACATTGACAGAGCAGAAAGGAGGATCATATCACTTGCTAGTCCAGAGTGACTAAAACGCTTATTTTGACCGAACTTAATTGTGAGGTCACACATCTTAATCTGAGCGCATTTCTAATGGGGGAGCACTGTGGTGGATTCATATGAGGCACGGACTTCGAGGATTTGTGAGGATTCAGGAATATTACATCTTGATTTTAGACACTTATTATATACACGGTAATAAATTGCACTGGAATATTGGATACATTGTTTGGACAATCACGAGAAGATACATTGCTTCAATTGTATGTATATTTTTATTTATTTATACTGGCACTTATACTAGCACATGGTAACAGTTTGACATAATTAGAGATTTGCATGGTTTTAGCACAGCACTGTCTGTTTTAGTTCATAGAGAGGACAGAACTCCTCTGCCAGATCCTGCACTTCTCTGTGCAGCCACAGAGAGGCTCCTCTCTGCCCCCGTCCCAGCAAAAGGGAGGATAGAACTCCTCCAGACCCTGCACTTTCTGTTTCCCAACTCCGCCCTCAGTTTCTTCCCACCAGCAGCTAAGGAGGATGCACTATGATGTAAGGGAAGGTGGGGGACACTTGACTTCTGATGTTTGGGGGGGGGGGGGCTCTTGACATCTGATGGAAGGGGGGTTGGGGTACTCCTGACATCTAGTCTTTGAGGGCAACTTTAATACTGGTGCAGCCCACAATGAAGCTGTGTTTGACACTCCTTACCAAAACTGTTTTTAGTCTTGGATATAGTGGAGAGGGGTTAGAAGATGTTTCTAGTTTTTATTGCAATCTACTGAGCTGGCCAGAACCACCTCTGGAGGGAGTCTATCCCACATTTTCACAGCTCTTAGGCCTCATGCACACGGGATGTTAAAATAACGTTATGAAAACGCCAGTATCTTTGCAGTGATTTTTTAAAACTTTTTTCAGCTTTTTTCAACGTTTTTGCAATAGCGTTTTTTTAGCGTTTTTTAGCTTTTTTTTTTTTTTCAAAATGTTTTTTTTTTTTTTTTCAATGGATCAAAAACGTTAAAAACCATTGGTGAACGATGTTTTTGAGTGTTTTTGAGCGTTTATCAGTGTTAGAGCGTTTTTACAGCTGAAAAACGTCTCTCAGAACCCACTGGTCCTGTTTTTTTTTTTTTACAGCTTAAAAACGCCTATGCTGTTTGCAGCTCAAAAACGCCTAGGTGGGCATGAAGCCATAGACTAACATAGACAGGCGTTTTTAGGCTGCAAAAAACGCTTAAAAAAAGCGGCTGTAAAAACGTCCGTGTGCATGAGGCCTAAGTGTGAAGAAACCTTTCCGTATTTGGAGATTAAATCTTTTTTCCTCTAGGCGTAAAGAGTGCCCCCTTGTCTTCTGTAATGACTTTACAGTGAATAACTGAACACCAGGTTCACTATATGGACCACTTATGTATTTGTACATGTTGATCATATCCCCCTTAATCTCCTCTTCTCAGGAGAGAATAGATTCAGTTCCTCTAATCTTTCTTCATAGCTGAGCTCCTCCATGCCTCTTATCAGTTTGGTTGCCCTTCTCTGCACTTTCTCCAGTTCCCCGATATCCTTTTTGACAGCTGGTGCCCAAAACTGAGTTATGCAGCATACACACAAGCGGACTTTTTCACCGGACTAGTCCGACGGACTGAATCCGGCGGACAATCCGACCGTGTGTGGGCTTCATCGGACTTCCGACGGACCTTTTCGTTCGAAAATCCGCCGGACTTTAGATCTTTCCGCCAGAACTCTGCCAGACCCAGTTCCTATCGGGAAGCCAGTTCATCTGTATGCTGGTCCGACGGACCAAATACGACGCAAGGGCAGCTACAGCACCTGCCCGCAAGAATGTTTCCAGCGCAATCCTAAGATTACTGTTAGGATTGAATGGAAAGGGAGGGGGAATGTTAGGGTTACAGAGAGGGTTGCAGAGAAGGTAAGGGTTGGGGCAGCAGGAAGAAATAATGTTACAGGGGCATTAGTGTTAGGGATAAAGTGAAGGGGAGGGTGGGGAGTGTTATGCCCCGTACACACGGTCGGATTTTTTCACCACGTTCGGAACGATCGGATTTTCCGACAACTTTGTGTGACCGTGTGTATGCAAGACAAGTTTGAGCCAACATCCGTTGGAAAAAATCCTAGGATTTTGTTGTCAGAATGTCCGAACAAAGTCCGACAGTGTGTACAGGGCATTAGAGTTGCAGAGAGGGTTGCAATGAAGGTAAGGTTTAGAGCAGCAGGAAGAAGAAGTAATGTTACAGACAGGGTTAGTGTTAGGGTTGAGAAGAATGGGATGATTGGTAGTATTTGGGTTACACAGAGGATTTAGGGGAGTTAGGGCAGCAACAAGATGTGTTATTGTTACAGGGGAGATTAGTGTTAGGGTTGAGGGAAAAGGGAGGTTGAGTATTGTTAGGGTAACAAAGAGAGTTGCAGAGAGGGTAAGGCTTAGCGTACCAGGAAGAGGGGATAATGTTACATGAAGGAATAGTCTTGGGGTTGCAGAGAAAGGAAGAGAGGGTTAATGTTAGGGTTACAGGCAGAGATGCACGGAAAGTTAGGTTGCAGGAAGACTTATGCCGCGTACACACGATCGGACATTCCGACAACAAAATCCATGGATTTTTTCCGACAGATGTTGGCTTAAACTTGTCTTGCATACACACGGTCGCACAAATGTTGTCGGAAATTCCAAAACGTCAAGAACGCGGTGACGTATAACACGTACGACGAACCGAGAAAAATGAAGTTCAATAGCCAGTGCGGCTCCTCTGCTTGATTCCGAGCATGCGTGGAATTTTGTGCGTCATAATTGTGTTCACACGATCGGAATTTCCGACTACGGATTTTGTTGTCGGAAAATTTAAGAACCAGCTCTCAAATTTCTGTTGTCGGAAATTCCGACAACAAATGTCCGATGGAGCATACACAAGGTCAGGATTTCCGACAACAAGCTCACTTCGAACATATGTTGTCGGAAATTCCGATAGTGTGTACGCGGCATTAGTGTTTCACAAAGGGTTGATGTTATGCCCTGTACACACGGTCGGACATTGATCGGACATTCCGACAACAAAGTCCATGCATTTTTTCCAACGGATGTTGGCTCAAACTTGTTTTGCGTACACACGGTCACACAAAGTTATCGGAAAATCCGATCGTTCTGAACGCGTTGGCGTAAAGCACGTACGTCAGGACTATAAACGGGGCAGTAGCCAATAGCTTTCGTCTCTTAATTTATTCTGAACATGCGTGGCACTTTGTCCGTCGGATTTGTGTACACACGATTGGAATTTCTGACAACGGATTTCGTTGTCGGAAAATTTTATAGCAAGCTCTCAAACTTTGTGTGTCGGATATTCCGATGGAAAATGTGTGATGGAGCCGACACACGGTCAGAATTTCCGACAACAAGGTCCTATCACACATTTTCCACCGGAAAATCCAACCGTGTGTACGGGGCATTAGTGTTACAGGGAAGATTAGCGTGAGGATAACCTTGAATAGGACATTGTTTTTTTACATGAGAAGCTCTATTCTGTTTTGCACAAACAGTAAATGTGTTTATATATATATATATATATATATATATATATATATATATATATATATATATATATATATATATATATATATATATATATATATATATATATATATATATATATATATATATATATATAACAAAGGAGTGTTATTTTTCACATTAGGGTTATGTATTTCTTAAAAATGCCAGCAGCATATGATGGAAAAAACTCAGGTAATAATAATAGCAATGATGCTGCAATCTCAGCAAAAAGTAGTTACATTTAAACGGTAATAGGTGGTGAAACTCGGGACAAATTTGCAATTATTAAACTGATTGCGTCCAGGAGATATAAAGCCACGTACCAGGAAGACCCGGTGCTCCCCTATGGAAGCTAGTCATCAGGCAGAGGTGATTGACTCTCAGCGTTACCAAGATTAAAGAAGAAAAACTGTCCTTAGCGGGCTCATTGACTTCTTCTCTTCTGAAACAACTTCCTCATTTGTTGCTATTAAGGAAATGGGATGTGAAAAGTTTGTTCTTCAATACTATGGACGAAATCAACACTTTGCTTCAATCTGCTACAATTTAAGACTTTTTAGGAGAAAAACATTGAAATATTGAAGTGTTGTTTAAAAGTGTTTAGAAGAGTCAAATGGGATCTAACTGGTAAATCTAATTGGAACACTTTAGGCAATTTGGTCTTACGGTATATTTCAATAACACAGAGAAGTTTTGAACAATATATAATCGCTGCATCAGTTGACCTGGAGTCTGCAAAGTGACTCAGAAACCGGAAATTTTAATTGCGTCTTCACAAATGAGAGTCTTGTCTTTTTCGCAAAGCGACTACAACTCCCTAATTAGACGTAGTTAAGCCATTTGTTATAGTTTCAATCACAGTACGTGGTGTGCTCAGGCCATCCCACAAATGTCCTGATGAGTTGGCTAGGATGTTGTGGTGTAACTACAAGGCTGGCAAAAGGTGCCAATGCTCCTGCTTTAAAATACGGCTTCACCTAGATTTTAAATTGCAGTCTGAAGAAATGGGCAATTTTGAGTTTAGCTTGTGTGCTTTGAAAGATTTATCCCCAAAAAACATCATCTACACATTTTATTGTGGAGGTTTTTTTGCATGTTGAATTTTCTACTTTACAAAAAAACATTGCAAATAAGCATGTGCATTTCTTGTACTTGGAAGGATAATAACAACATTATTTGGTGTGTGAGCGAGCATTCTTTTTAGTAGATAAGATTTTTACTGTTTATGGAATGACCTTTCATAAAGAAGATGTTCCCCAACTCTGGCAAACACATCTATAGCTAGCCTACTGGCTATGCCACAAGGATGGTTTTCATACAATGCTGTAGCCATCTCATTAGGCTAGAAAAGAGCTACACAGGAGATTTTTAGTAGGTTAGTCTTGATGCCGAAATGGTCGAACAGATGGAGCAATTGATTCCCTATAAAGTAACCTACACATGTAATAATGATCTACACCAGCCGTTTTCAACCTTTTTACTCAAGAGGAACCCTTAAAATGTTTAGGTGGTGAACCAACGCTAAAACCAATTTATCGGAAGTGCGTGGAAAAATGTTCCTTACACTGGTGTTCAGTGGGAAGAATGAACACGTTACTGTGGTGGTCAGAATTCCACCCTTTCAGATAGTTAAAAAAAAGATTCTGACAAAAAGTGTTGCCCCTGGAATTATGCAGGCACCATCAGATGGAAGGCCAATCAGTCAAAGCTCAAGAAACCTCTAGCAACCTCTAGAGGAACCCTAGGTAACCATGGAACCCTTGATGAGAAAGGCTTATCTACTTTATGACTGAATTTCTGTGGACACATCTCCAAATTACTGAGTTCCTATGTTTCCACATTTTAGACAATTATGGCTGCACTTTAGGGAAAACCCTTTCTATTTCATCACACCTGTGCACAAAACCAGGTACACAAAGACATGGTTTGCCATGTTGAAAGTGTGGAGGAATTTGAGTTGCCTGTTCAGCGTCCAGACCTCAACTCTATTGAACAACTTTGAGATGAATTGCTGAGAGCTTACTGCTAGCCAGGTCTTCTTATCCAACCATGCATACCTGAATTCACAAATGCTCTTTTGGCTGAATAGGCACAAATTCAAACAAACACACTCCAAAATATTAAAATATTGTGCAAAGTCTTCCCAGAAGAGTGGAGGCTGTTGCAGTATATGGATTCAGGGGAAGTGATTTAACTCCAGCACCCACTCAAAATTAAAATATCAGTTTTGGGTTGGGTAGAATTGACTTTGAAGTACTAGCGGCACAAACAAAACTTGGATCCAGTGACCTGATGAGCAGAATTGCCAACTCAGTCATTAATCTCCTATGAAATGGAAGTTTCCAGTGACCTACCGGATTTGTGATTTGCAACTGCCCCACTCCAATTTCTAAACCCTGAAGGGCCACTATTATAGCTGAGGTGGAAGTGGCAACATTTTAGGGAAGTAACAAGTGCTAAGGCTGCTCCTTACCTGACAAATCAGGTTGGGTTTGCATTGACAAAGCCGATCATATCATTTTTGCTCATCTCAGGATGTAGCTAATCCAACAACCAGCAGGCCTCAGGGCTGCCAAGAGTTACAAAATGGCTGCCGTCATCTGTAGGTGATGAGTGTACAGCAAAATACGGCTTTAATTAGACTGAGTGCGCAAAGAAGCATTTCTTTTTTTTAACAGAGAAACAAAGACTGCACCATTGTTAATTAAGTGAGCTGAGATGTCAGGGTTGCAACTAATAAACATTTTTTCCTGTTTACTTAAAAAATTATTTTTGTGTGGGCTGGAAATTTTTATTCATTTAAATCTCCATGGAAGTCATTCAAAGAGAACAGGCTTTGTTTTCATGTAATCATAAAATCTATTCAAGACCAGTTGTTTTATTCACATAAAAATACACAAACACAGCCTTGTGTTTTATAGAAAGAATGGCCAATAAACTGGGGCACAAGCAGCCACTGATGGCCGACCGATCTCTTTGGGGGAATATCTTTAAGACAAGTTAGAAGACCTTTTTTGATCATTATTGTTCTCCTGGAAAAAAGCTTGTGCCAAAAGTAACTTTTGTCCATCAAGTTTACTCGAGAGACAAACATCCAATTACAAAATGCATCCTCAGATCCATAAACCTTCAACTGACCCAGATAAAGCCTAATAACCCCTAGAAAGCATGATCTAGTTTGGACCAGCAAGGGAACTTTTCTTCCTAATCGCCTATGGCAGTGGTCTCCAAACTACAGCCCATGGGCCAGAGAGGCCCTTTACTAGCTTTTATCCAACCCTTGGGGCACTATTCCTTCCATTGACATCACCGATGGGGCAGTATTCTTCCCACTGACACCAGCAATGGGGTTTTATTTCTCTCACTAACATCAATGATGGGGCACTCTTTCTCCTCTCAGGCTCCTGCTGACCACCAAGCCTGAGACAGTTTTCTACTCCTACTGGCCATAGTCCTGCCTCACTAAAGCCTGAAGGAGATATTCAATCCTATATGGCTGGATACACATGAATAGGAAACCCCTGATCTAGGTCTATCTATTGGGTTATGATTATTAAACTTTGATAGACTTCTGTTAGAAAACTGCGAATACTGACCACTCTAGAAGGTGGAGGGTCCAAACTCCTCTGTCTTCTCGTGCTGCACCCCCCTAAAAAATTGGGCTATACCTGGCTGCAACAGAGGAGTGGGAAATTGCTGGAGGAAAGTGAGCAAAGTGACATTGGGGGTTATTTACGAAAGGCAAATCCACTTTGCACTACAAGTGCAAACTACAAGTGCAAAGTGCACTTGCACAGAAGTGCACTTTGCACTTGTAGTTTGCACTTGTAGTGCAAAGTGGATTTGCCTTTAGTAAATGGCCCCCATTGTCTGTTTAAATAAACAGAAAGATGGACCCATTTTTTCTTCTAATTTTGCTTTATGGTAGACCCAAAATAAGACTGGTTTCCAAGACTAAATTGAAATGAAGACATTGAATTAAATTTAAACAGACCTAAACACAACCCTTTCTTGTAGCGATTTATTAGGGGGCATGAGTTTGGCGGGCCCACAAATTAAAAGCTACCTTGTTACTTGGGTTGGGGGAGCCGATGTCCACAAAGTCTGCCTTCACCCTCACTGAAGCCTATGTTGATGGCAATGCTCCTGTGTACTGCCGTTGGTGCTCCACAGCTCCAGGGCTTGGGAGCCAAAACCAGAATTCTCAGGATACGCTGCTCGTTGTAACTTTTACACTACCCCATATCAAGCCTCCCAAACTGATTAATGTCTTTTCTGAATCGGACCATAACATGAAGTTTAGGTTCCTTTTAAAACCAACAAGCAGATATGCAAGAATGACCTTTTTACAATGCACACATAACATTTTCTTGATATTTTAGTATTTTGATAACAGTGTCCCTTGAAACACTCGTTTGCTTTCGTGCCACAAAATGAGCTTTCATAGCTCATGTTAAGTCCAATTTCACCATCTATTATGGGTTGCAGAGCAGAAATAAATAAGGCTGTAAAAGAGAATAAAAATCACAGTAATTTCCATTAGGCAAACTTTGCAGCGTGTCCAGAATGAATTTCCAACCGCAGCTGAAATGTATATATTTTATAAATTGTTTTTGAAACGTGGTGTGTTGATTAGCATGCTACAGTAAGTTAATTTCATAGCTGAGTGCAGCTGGAGTGGTGTGGTGTGCCCTGTCCCTGGATCATACAGCTGTTTATTACATGTAGTAGAAGATTTACGGTGACTCAGAAAACTGACTTGGCCGTCTTCAGTTTGAAGCAAGCACAGAAATTTTGGGCTGAAGCCTTGGCCTAATTTCCCTAAATAAATGCAAAAAGAATGCTCCTGCCATAGAAGGAGTACTATATGTATCTTAAGTCTCCTACCATCCCTGCGTTCCAGCAACTGCAGCCTCAGTAAGACTCTACAGCATTCTAGGCTTCCTGGAGTGTCATAAGTCATTGGGCCCCATTGTGTGTTGTGGTTCCATCTTCTGACCCCTACAACACTGCTGAGTCTTGTTATGATGTTGGGGTTGGGGAATAACACCACAACTCTAGGCACAAGTATCTGATACTCCCAAAAGCAACTAATGCTGAGAAATCTCTCCCTACCCCCAGCCTCTAACTTAAAGGGAAACTAAAGGTTCAGTTTTTTTTTTAAAATAATTAACATATCAATCATACTTACCTCCACTATGCAGCTCGTTTTGCACAGAGTGGCCCCAAACCTGCTCTTCTGGGCAGGGGTGTAACTAGAAATAGCAGGGCCCCATAGCAAAATGTTGTATGGGGCCCCCCTGCAAACAGCCCCCCCCCCCACAGCTGCCCTAGTGTCAATGCAGCGTGACCTGTGCCACATACAGTGTGACCTGTGCCCAATGCAGCGTGACCTGTGCCCAATACAGCGTGACCTGTGCCCCATACAGCGTGACCTGTGCCTAATACAGCCTGGTCTGCCTGTGCCCCATACAGCCCCAATTATGCAGAGGAAGGGGCAAGCCACCCGGATCAGCAGAGAGCGGTATTGCCCGCTGTAATAGCTTTCATTTGAATTTCCTGTCTTTCCGGGGCTCATCGTCACATAGCCCCACCTCTTGGCCCGACGCCTTTGATGACGTCACATGTCCCGCATTGGATCGGCGTTCTGTCTATCAAAGGCACCGGGCCAAAAGGTGGAGCTATGTGACGTGAGCCCCAGGAACACTGGAAGTTCTAATGAAAGCTCTTACATCGGGCAATTCAGCTCTCTGCTGATACGGACAGCTCGCCTCTTTCTTTCCTCTCTCTTCTGTAAATAAACTAAATTGCGCTAGCAAAACAAACAAACTTATCCTTAATAAAAAAAAAAAAAAATTAATTAGAAGTGCTTAGAGAACACAATATATGTATAAACAATGAGTGCATAAAATGCTTATACAAAAGTGGAGAAAATATATTAAAAGTCAGTGATTATAAGTAAAAGGCCACTCATAATCCGTCCATAATAATATGAATCGTTTTGACCAGAAATCAAAAAGTCCACTTCATGTGTTTCATCGCCACACACTAAGGCTTGGTACACCAAGATACTTCAGATCAGATGTGCATTGATAGCGGTGAAGGAAGTAATAGATGTGCGCTTACCCCAAAAGATGGACCTCCTCTGTGGCAAGGTCTTATCAGCTTGCAGATTTCGCCCTCTGCAGGGACCAGCTGTTAGTCTCCTGGTCTTATCAGCGTGTACCGCCGACTTCCGTATGGCTGGGATGGTCCAACTATTCCAATCTCAAAGGGGGGGACCATATGCCCATTTTTTTCTTTATAGGCTGTTGCTCGACTGACAGGCAGAGAGCTAAAGGCCTATGCGGAAGCTGGTTCTGTGGCAGATGAGGTTCTCTCTTCTATTCGGACTGTAGCAGCTTTTTCCAATCTGAACAAACAGGGCTCCTCTCTCTCAAATTCCCTTCTCAGACTCAGGCCAGAGCCTCTCTCTTCCCCTGGCTGGGAGACTGTGCCGGCGGTGCTCTTATCCTCACTGGGCCCCACTCGGCTGCGGGCCCCATAGCGCCCGCATGGGTCGCTATGGTGGTAGTTACGCCCCTGCTTCTGGGGTCCCTCGGCAGCTCTCTCGACTCCTCCCTGCATCAGATAACTCCCTGGGAAAAGCACTCTCCCAGGGGGGTTACCTTGCAGGCAGGCTCCTGAGTCCAGCATTCAGCGTCCATAGACTCGACCCCGCCCCCCCAGCAGCCGCGTCATTGGATTTGATTGACAGCAGCTGGAGCCAATGTGAAAAATATATATACTAAATATATACGCTCGCGCTAATGGTGTATCAAACAACAAAAAATTACAGCTGCTATACACAAGGTGCTAATCACTTGAAAAACATATACGAATAAATATAGCATTTGCAAACACAATGAGTGAAAATTTGTTGACCAAAAAGAAAGTCCAAAATACAATAAGTGAAAACAGTTTAAATAGTTAAAGTTGGACTTTATTTTCACTTATTGTATTTTGGACTTTCTTTTTTGGTCAACAGATTTTCACTCATTGTGTTTGCGAGCGCTATATTTATTTTTATAAGCTGGAGCCAATGGCTGCGCTGCTATCAATCTATCCAATCAAGAGACGAGAACCCCCTGCAGAGAGAGAGCACGTCCCCGTAGGACAAGTTCGAGGGGTCAGGTAAGTAAAACGGGGGGGGGGGGGGAGCTGGGGGGCCGGTCACAGACAGGTGTTTTTTCACCTTAATGCATAGGATGCATTAAGGTGAAAAAACACGAACCTTTAGTGTCCCTTTACTTGCATTTATTTTGTTTGGAGTGAGTACTTTTTTGACAGTACCATCCCCACTTCTTCAATCCTTGTCTAGGTGAGGATATTGACCGCTTGGTCTTCCCCCTCAACCTCACCAACCCGCAGCCTTCTAGATTACACATGACAGAAGGCTACAAGACCAGTCTTCCTGCGCACCCCTGATCTTGTGCATGCACAGTTAGGAGCCGATTGTGAGTCATCAGAAATTGGAAGAGTTAAAAACCCCTGTCAGTTTCCCATTGAGGATATATTTCTTTCGGTTCCTGTCCCCTAGACACCTCAACAAGTGAAAGGAAATATCTTCAAAGACAAGGGAACAGATTCCACCATTGGAAAATTTCCTTCTATTGCTATTCACGTGCCAATTGTAACATTTTAAATTTCTAGCCATAGTCTGTCCGGTAAGAATGGCTGCGGGGACAAATAGAGAAGTGAGTCTTCCCAATAGGTACACAGACAACAATCAAGACATAAGCCCAGTTAAAGGTGAAACTTGTCAGTGGAGGAGGTTGTCCCAGGTGATTATTATATATACATATTTACTGAATATAAATATTTATTTACAGTATATATAGAATATATATAAACAGTATATATAAATATTATTGCCTGACCAGAAAAATAAAGTTACAATAGCATTGGATTTTATTGGTGTGCCACCGACTTTGGCAGTTGGCAGCGTGTGGGTGAGCCAATATGGGGGAGGGCATGTGAGTGGTGAAAATTTTTTAAGAGAAAAAACTAGAGATGTGCGGTTTGTTTCATTCCGAATTAATATTTGGACGAAATTTTATTTATTCAGAGATTCAAATGTACGGGAATTTCTGAGTTACAATTGTAACAAATTGACTAATTTACCTGAATCCGAAAAAACAAAACTGAATTTTTCGGCCAAAATAACGAATTATCCGAATTCAAATCAAATTTTAATCAAATTGTAAAATGAAATTAAAAGCAAATTTGAAATGTAAACATATTGCTGACTATTGCTGATGTTCTTCAAAGACTGAGGGGTTGATTTACTAAAGGCAAATAGACTGTGCACTCTGCAAGTGCAGTTGCTCCAGAGCTTAGTAAATGAGCACAGCTGACTTCCATCATCCAATCATGTGCAAGCAAAAATGCAGTTTTTTCTTTATTTTCCTTGCATGTGATTGGGTACGCTTTGCAAAGTGAAGATTTACCTAATTTACTGAGCTGTGGAGCAACTGCACTTGCAGAGTGCATCTGCATTTTGCAGAGTGCGCAGTCTATTTGCCTTTAGTAAATCAAACCCTGGATGTTATTTACTAAAGGTAAATCCACTTTGCACTACAAGTGAACTTGGTAGTGCAGTCGCTGTAGATCCGAGGGGCACATGCAAGGAAAATAAAAAACAGCATTTTTGCTTGCACATGATTGGATGATAAAATCTGCAGAGCTTCCCCTCATTTCAGATCTTCCCCTCAGATCGACAGCGATCTACAGCGATTGCACTTGTAGTGCAAAGTGGACTTTCCTTTAGTAAATACCCCCCCTGTGTATATTAGAATACAGCCATCTTCTGAAATTCAAATTTCGAAAAAAATAGAATAGAAAATAAAAGAATAGAAAAGAATGAAGTAAATAGAATAAAACAGAATAGAATGGAAAAGAATAGAGTAAAACAGAATAAAGTAGAATAGAAAAGAATAGAGTAAAACAAAATAAATTCAAAAGCTCTCAGGCTTATAAAACAACTTTTACATAATAACAGAACCCATTTGCAAGAAATTAATCTCATAGAAATATCTGTGTCAATAACCACATCTTATCTTCATGTTTTCCCCACTCATTCCCCCCTTTTTTTCCCCCCTCATCCTCAATGTGTTATATTCCACTCTAAAAAAAAATAAACACTTCCATACAAGAATATCTAGGTATGGAATAATTATAGGCATAAAATCAAAACCTAGTTAAAGTATATAACCATATTGATACTTTACTATAAATTGTACCACAACCCAATTGTTATATGTAATTTGTTCACATGTTTATATCAACAATACATTGTAATGTGTTTTTATGTTCATTCAATAAAAACTTAATGAAACAAAACAAAAAAAAAAAACAGAATAAAATAGAATAGAAAAGAATAGAGTAAAACAGAATAAAACAGAATAGAATAGAAAAAATAGGGTAAAATAGAATAGAATTAAATAGATTAGAAAATAAAATATAGAATAGGGAAGAATATAATTTAAAATAAAAGAAGAGCACAGAAAAGTATAGAATAGAATAGAAAAGTATAGAATAAAAGAAAAAAAAAACAGAAAGAATCTAGTCGTCTTTTGAAAATTGAATTTTGAAAATCGAAAATTTGAATTTTGAATATTTCAAATTCTTTGGAGAAATTTGACTCGAGTCAAAAATAAATAAACTAAACTAAACCAATTTCAGTAAGAATGCAACTGAACGAAATTTGTAACTTAACTTAATTAATTGAATGATCAATTGAAATTATTTTTTTTCGTTCGAATTTTGAAAATCGAAATTTGAATTTTGAATACTGCAGATTCTTTGGAGAAATTTGACTCGGGTGAAAAATAAATAAACGAAACTAAACCAATTTCATTAAGAATGCAACTGAATGAAATTTGTGACTTAATCAATTGAAATTATTTTTTTCGTTCTGCACATGTCTAGCAAAAATATGACAGGGGTTCTAATTATCCAACCCCCCCCCCCCACACACACACACACACACACACACACACACACACACACACACACACACACACACACACACACTGCTAGGGAACAAGTTGCATGAATTAAAGGAGCCTGGGGCATAGTGAGCAGGTAACCTACGCATTGCGGAAGGTCCACTGTAGGGGTCGATTTTATCAAATTCCTGGAGGTGGCCTTTAAAATTGGATAAAAAAACAACTTCCAGGTAAAATGTCACAATGACTCAAAATTCAAAACTTGCTAAAAATGTGCTATAATTTCCTTTGAACGGAGCTTTAGAGATAGCGGTTCTTGCGCGTTATCTGGTTGTGGGTGATTTATATTTTATATCTCTCTCTCTCTCCCGGACACCTCTGAGCTGTGTTTGTGTAGTGGTGGGGGACTATAGGAGACCCCTGGTACCGTCTGGGCACTGTACAGAGCGCGACACTCTGAAGAAGGGACTTGTCACACTGGAAAGATTAGTGTTATCCGCCTTGCTGTGTACAGCCTGTTTGCATTGATTTTCTCATCTTCCCATTTATCCTGTAATCCAGAGGTGGCTCTTTGAAGTGCCGGATTGATGGCTGCAAATAGATTTTCAGGGTCAGCTTAACGTGAAATCATAAAAGCGCTGCTCCCATGAATTTTCCCCGACAATATATGGGGATATAACACTCACTTTCTAATTGCCTTTTAATACAGACCTTCTCTGTAAAGAACGAGTTGGCCGTTAAGTCAATGGGAACTTATGCATAGCGGATGGTGTTACAAGGCCTGCATAATTCAGGCGTAATAAATTTTCCAGTGATCCATGCGCGGCGCTGGCTTCTATTTTCCATCTTCAAGATTGCTTAATGCTTGCAACATAAAGGAACTTTTGTCATGCTAAAGACAATCAAAATGGAAAGGATTTTATTTCTTTCTTAAGAAAATGCAACTCAAAAAGATGCTGGTAAGAGCACAGAAAATTAAATTGTTTAACCACTTAAGGACTGAGCCTCTTTCTGAGATTTGTTGTTTACAAGTTAAAAACAGTTTTTTTTTGCTAGAAAATTACTTAGAACCCCCAAACATTATACATTTTTTTTTCTAACACTCTAGATGGCGAACTTTGACACCCCAGATGTTTTGGAACTACATTTCCCATGATGCTCAACTACACTGCAGTGTAGTTGAGCATCATGGGAAATGTAGTTCCAAAACATCTGGAGTGCCAAGGTTCGCCATCACTGCCCTAGAGAATAAAATGGCGGTCGTTGCAATACTTTCTGTCACACCGTATTTGCGCAGCGGTCTTACAAGCGCACTTTTTTGAGTTAAAAAATACACTTTTTTAATTAAAAAATAAAACAACAGTAAAGTTAGCCCAATTTTTTTTATATTGTGAAAGATAATGTTACGCCGAGTAAATTGATACCCAACATGTCACGCTACAAAATTACGCCCGCTCGTGGAATGGCGACAAACTTTTACCCTTAAAAATCTCCATAGGCGACGTTTAAAAAATTCTACAGGTTGCATGTTTTGAGTTACAGAGAAGGTCTAGGGCTAGAATTATTGCTCTCGCTCTACCGATCGCGGCGATACCTCATGTGTGTGGTTTGAACACCGTTTTCATATGCGGGCGCTACTCACGTATGCGTTCGCTTCTGCACGCGAGTTTGTCAGGACGGGGCACGTTTAAAAAAATTTTTTTTTTTCATATTTATTTTACTTTTTATTTTTTATTTTTACACTGCTTTTAAAAAAAAATGTGTCACTTTTATTCCTATTACAAGAAAAAGCACAACAGGACATCTTAAATATGAGATCTGGGGTCAAAATGACCTCAGATCTCATATTTACACTAAAATGCAATTTAAAAAAAAAAAATGTCATATAAAAATAAAAATGTCCCCTTAAGAGCTATGGGCGGAAGTGACGTTTTGACGTCGCTTCCGCCCTGCATAGTTATGGAGACGGGTGGGGGCCATCTTCCCCCTCACTCGTCTTCATGCCGAGCAAATGTGAAGATCCGATCGCCTCCGCTGCTACCGACAGCTCCGGTAAGTGGCGGAGGGCACCGGAGCGCGGCAGGAGGGGGGGGGGGCCTCTCCTGCCTCCAATAAAAGTGATCTTGAGGCGAATCCGCCGCAGAGACCACTTTTACCTGAAACCGGACTACTCACTGAAGAAGAGGATACCGGGGTTATGGCAGCTAGCTGCTGCCATAACAGCAATATTCCTCTTCAAAGTAACGACCTTTAATGATGGTGGGAGGTCCGGAAGTGGTTAAATACTTTCTTGCATTGTTTTTAAATTAATTTCCATATAATGTTCTTTATTTACTGCAATGTGCAAAGTGTTAGAAAATCTGACTACTTCAGGAAGAGTCAATTCACTAACACTGCCTTCAGGGAGATTCCAATTACTCTTTTTGCTGGCCTAGCTCCTCCACCCCTTACCTCCCTACATAACCCTTTGTAGCAGATAGAGGGGAAGTTAAAGGGAATACTATAAGGCAGTCATTCTCAACCAATGGTCTTCCAAAGGCTGCTATGGGCTCCTTGAGTTGTGGCTGTATGACCTCCCACTTGATAGTGCCTGCATAGTTCTAAGACCAACACCACTTGGCAAAGCCATTAGTATGGCACCAATTATCTTTTTAGAAGAACGTACTCAACAAGGTGCTGGCTGGGAACTTTTAGACTTGCAAGTGTATTCAGATATTCAGATGAAGGAAAACTTCAAACAAGCTTACTAGCTCTGGCAAGGCAATTCGAACACAGCAAGGCTTCCCTTCATAGGTACCCAACAGTAGCTAAAAGCACAGAAACATGGAAAGGAGCACTAGACCAAAACCAGATAAGAGAGTCCAAAAGAATTTTAATTGTTGGTAAAGAAAAGTCATACAAAAATGGCCAACGTGATTCGGGGGTAACACCACTTCCTACTTCATTAGGGCTCAACACAGGATAAAACTTTGGTGGAAACAGGGATTTCACAGATCGAAGTGACAGCAATTACAGAGAAGCAATGGACCAATCATCTTCTCGACTGTCTATAAGGGTGCCATTCTGACCACGGTGTAATGGTTACATTCTTCCCACTGACCACCAATGTAAGGGTCATTTTTTTCTATTGACCCTAGAAGAATTGGTTTTAACATGGGTCACCCAAGACCTGATAATTATTTTAGGGTTTCCTCTGTGGTAAAGAGGTTGAGAAAGGCTGCTATAAGTTGTCACTTGTGTGACAGCTCTGAGTCTGCTTGGGGCTGTAGATATCACATCCAAGTACTACAAAATAACACACAGTTAGACTTTACTGGTACCAAAGAGGGACAATCACAAACAAATATATAAAAAAGATATATTTTATTACAAATTATTTAAAAATTATTAAAATCGTAGAAAAGCAATCCCTATTGGATGATGTAAGCCATATCAACTATCAGTGCATATTTAACTTTGCTGTATTGTCTAAGTGGTAGACGCGCTTCACATCTTTAAGCTTCTTCAGGACCTTTTTATCTTGGCAGCAAAGAGAAATGGCCTAACCAAAATAAAAAACTCAGAAGTCTGTAAATGACAATATCATAACATTTAATATTATCTGTGTCAATTTACACATCGCTTAAAGGATATAGCAAGGTGATGGTGGTGAGATATCGGGTGTCAACAAAAAGCTTGCGTGGCTGGCAGAGCAGCAAAAAAAAGGCTATAGTGGTGATAATTGGTAATGAGAATGATTCTCAAACCTATATACAAATAGTACAAGGCAAGGGAACTGTATATAGACGGCAAAAAAACAATGATTAAGTCCATATAAACACATATCCACATCCCCCCTAAAAATCAATTTACTTAGAAATAGGTCACAAATGAAGGTCAATACATGTGAATGGGATCAGTAATATGTCATAGCACAGTATATCAGTCTTTCATCAGGACCAACAAATGGTGCACACCTGCAAAAGCAGCCTAAACCTAGGGACCACATAGTATAAACAAGGGAACCAATTTTGGAGAACCCCTGTCTGACCCTACACTTCCCTTGGATATTGGAAAGCAGGTCTAGAGCAGCCTATGAGGTGAAAGAAATGGATAAAAACAGTATATAATGGGAAAAAATGCCAATTTGGTATGTTACACAGGGCTTTAGCAAACTAATTGTCACTTTTCAGAGCCCCATGACCCCCAGGAAAGAGAAGCAAACTGTGGCCAAGGGGCCAGATACGGCCCTTTGCTTGCTTTTATCTGGCCCTTGGCATTATTTCATTCACGGATGCCAACAATGGGGCATAATTCCCCTCTCCCACAACAATGGGGAACAGTTTCTCCCAATAACACCAATGATGGGACACGATTCCTGCCAATGACACCAGGAATGAGACCCAATGACACGACACATTTCTTCCCAATGACACCAACAATGAGACCCAATGACACTAATGATGGGACACATTTCCTCCCAATGACACTGATAATGAGGCCCAATGACAGGACATAATTCCTTCCAGTGATACCAACAATTGAGGCCGAATGACACTAATGATAGGACACATTTTCTCACAATGACACCAATGATGAAGCACAATTCCTCCCAATGACACCAACAATGGGGCTCAATTACACTAATGACGGGACACAATTCCTCCCAATGACACCAACAATGAGGCACTATTTCTCCCAATGACACCAGCAATGGGGCCCAATGACACCAATCGTGGGACACAATTCCTCCTAATCACACCAGCGATGGGGCACTATTCCTTTCACTGACACAATAGATAGGGAATTGTTTTTTCCCACTGCTGTCAGGACCTTTTCTACTCCCAATGACTACAGTCTGGCCCCCCTATAGTCTGAAGGACAGTAAACTGCCCCTTTGTTTAGAAAGTTTGGAGACCCCAGGCTTAGGGGAATGACGTCAGTGCTCCCAGTGCCTCCTGGGTTATGTGAGGTGCACTGGGAATACTCAAGTAATTCCACTCATGAAAGTAGAAGAGGGGAGGGCCTAGTGGGACATCATCAGGAGGCTGCGTCTGAAACCAGAAGAACCAGGAAACATCCCGATGATGTCATAGGGGAACTATGCAGCAGCTGCAGAGAAGAGCATCTCAGCAGGACAACGCTGGTTTCATTGAGTGGGTGAGTATCTAAACTGAGGACAATCCAACATCAGATAAGCAGGGGAAAAATGTACTGGGAGGGAAGGGTGATGATCCGCTTTAGACATAGATAATTAAAAAAAAAACTGATAGTGGTTTTAACCCTTCCCTAATCCAATATGGAAAAAAAGTTTTGACTTTAGATATACTTTAAAGGTCTAAAAAATTGTTATAAACAATGGCTAACTTGGTTGGACCACCTGGTCCTCTTCTGTACTCGGTTCTTTGTTTCTATTACTAAAACTCTTCAACACAGTCAAGGTACTTTCTATTCAAGTTCAATTTTACTTGCGCTAGCACACAACATTGGAATTATGAGTACTGAGCTTACAAGTTCTTAGTCAAGTCCTGTTCAAATAAGCCTTAAGCTTATAAGATCCTGGTCCAGTACTATCCTACTGAGCATTGAGCTCATTATTTCCTAATCCAGTAATGTCCAATTAAATCTTAAGCTCACAAGATTCTGGTCCAGTACTGTCCAATTGAGCATTGAGCTTGCAAGTTCCTGGTCCAGTACTGTCCAATTGAGCATTGAGGTTATAAGATCCTGGTCCAGTACTGTACAATTGAGCAATGAGCTTATGAGATCCTGGTCCAGTACTGTACAATTGAGCAATGAGCTCACAAGTTCCTAGTCCAGTACTGTCCAACTGAGTATTGAGCTCACACTTTCCTGGTCCAATACTGTCCATTTAGACATTAATCTCATGAGTTCCTGATCCAGTACTGTCCAGTTGAGCATTGAGCTTACGAGATCCCGGTCTAGTACTGTCCAGTTTAGCATTGAGCTAATAAGATCCTGGTCCAGTACTGTCCAATTAAACCTTAAGCTCATGAGATTCTGGTCCAGTAATGTCCATTTGACCACTGAACTCACAAGCTCCTGGTCCAGTACTGTCTAGCTGAGCAGTGAGCTCATACATTGATGATCCAGTACTCTCCAGCTGAGCCTTGAGCTCACAAGTTACTACTGGTCCAGTACTGTCCAACTAAGCATTAGGTTTGTGAGATCCTTGCCCAGCACTGTCAAGTTGAGCATTGAACTCACGAGATTCCGGTCAAGTACTGTCCAATTTAGCATTGAGCTAATGAAATCCTGGTCCAGTACAGTAACATTAAGTTCACAATCTTCTGATCCAGTACTATCCAACTGAGCGCGGAGTTCACAAGTCCCTAATCCAGTACTGTCCAACTCAACATTTAGCTCCCAAGCTCCTGCTCCAGTTATGGCCAATCAGAAAAGACCAATAAATTAAGCTCTAACTGGTCTTTTGGGTCTGGCATACTCCTTCAATATACAAGCTTCTGTCTTGACCATCTTTATGTTGCTGTGATTGTGGTGGTGAAGGAAAAATGGTATGACTTTATAGCGTATGGCATGTCAGGTTTAGCAAACTGTCTTATAAATTTTTAAGAGCTGCAAATATCTTGCGGGTAAGCTTGGTTTCACATACATGTATTTTACCTGTCCGGTTAACTGTTTGCCTGCACATAGGGACATTTATGCTGGAAGGGCTTGACAGCAGCCATCAAAAGCCAGAAAGAGATTGCGGAAAGGTTGAAGGCTATATATGCAGACTTTCTTAGTTTGCCTGGATATATTAAAGGATAGAAGCATTTTTTTTCCAAAGCGCGCTTATAGAAGGCGTACAACGGTAAACATCTCAAGGATGAAGAATGGAACACACGCTATTATGATTGTTATTATGGCAACTGCTGCATGCAGTAGATTGAGTGTCTTCTTAAAATACTTCATAGGTTAAAGCCTTTTCAATTTCCTTCAACAAGTACTATGCAGCTTCAGCTATTAAATGTTGATTCATCAGCGCTGTTAAGGAATTGACATTTTCACTGAGGTTCAGTAAGAGCTGAAAGACGTTAGACATACTGATCGGTGTTGTAGAGGATATACTTGAGAAAGAGAAGCCTCATACGCTGTGCATGTAACATGTTTTATTGACTTTGTATTATTTAATGAACTTGAATCACCTCCTTTTTGGGTCTGAAACATACATTGCAAAGGTTTTAGAAAATTTATTGTGGGTTCCTAACTGCTTTAGTTCTGTAGATACTAAGATAGGCCAGGTCAGTGTCCTTACTGATATCTTTTGAAGGTGAGTGGCAAGTAGTCTGTCTTTACCAAGGCCCAATATTTAGCATTAGGCACAATACGTCTCTCACGATAGGCAGCAGCAGAGGTAGAGAAGGCACCTGTTCTCTGTTTATTTATTGTCCACACTTGACCGCACTCTTTTTTCCACTATCAATATAACTGCATTTTCTTTTCCATAAAAGCTTACCCCTTCCCGACCAGTCCCTTTTAATAGGGTCTGTACACCCAGGGAGTGGGAAGGATTGGCCAATCTTGTGACCACTGTGATTGGCTGCCACAGTGGTCACACGATCTAGAGACAGTTCCGCTGATTAGTACGGGCCAAGAACTGTCTTTGACAGCTTGGTCACTGTGTTGGGAGCATTTCAGAGCAGAAACCAAGGATTCCTCAGGAAGGGTCCAAAGCTTTACTCTTGTGGTCACATGGTACACATAAGGCAACCTTTCGGAGCCATGCAGGGCCTGACGAAAGGGGTATGTTGTCCAGTTCTGGGCACCAGTCCTCAGGAAGGATGTGCTGGAACTGGAGAGAGTCCAGAGAAGGGCAACAAATCTAATAAAGGGTCTGGAGGATGTTAGTTATGAAGAAAGGTTACGAGCACTGAACTTGTTCTCTCTGGAGAAGAGACACTAGAGAGGGGATATGATTTCAATGTACAAATACCGTACTGGTGACCCCACAATAGGGATAAAACTTTTCAGTGAAAGGGAATTTAATAAGACAAGTGGCCATTCACTAAAATTAGAAGAAAAGCTGTTTAACCTTAAACTGCGTAGAGGGTTCTTTACTGTAAGAGTGGTTAGGATGTGGCATTCCCTTCCACAGGCGGCGGTCTCAGCGGGGAGCATCGATAGTTTCAAAAAACTATTAGATAAGCACCTGAACGACCACAACATACAGGGATATACAATGTAATACCGACATAAAATCACAGACATAGGTTGGACTTAATGCACTTGTGTCTTTTTTCAGCCTCGCTTACTATGTAACTATGTAACTACTATGTGACCACAAAAATAAAGCTTTGGGCCCTTCATGAGGAATCTTTGGTGCGCAGGTGACATTTCTTCACTTGGATTATCTACAGTTCCCAGCCTGTGGTCATTGCAGCACCCAATATCACATAACAGGAATTTTCAGGAAGGTGTGCATGGGGAATATTGCATTTGGCTCAGTACAGAAAGCTCTGTGGCCCATGGACCCACATGAACAGCACATGGGCGTTAAAGCCATAAAGACCAGTCACTGATCTTGTCTCCGTCCCCTCCTCCCCCAGCTCTGCTCTCTGCACAGGCTGTGTACAGCACAGTGATGATGGCACCACTACTTTTGCAAGGTAATATCTGTGTTTGTAAAGTGGTGCGCAAATACTGGATTTATATTCCTTGTGGCTATCCAGGAATGTATTTAAATTAAAGATTGTGTGCCCAGAGTGCAGCTTTAAGCTTCTAATGTGGCGTGTGTCCTCTTTAGGACAAACTTCTCACTTTTTACAATCATCTAGCTCAAAATAACCTGGACTCCACTCCAAAAGCAGTATGGCTGGGTGCTGGTACCAAAAGTAACCGATTAATTCAGAACCACCAGCAAGGCATGTGAAAGAATATAGCAGCATACATCGAAACACGACATTAAGTGCCATAAACATGCTGGTATAAATAGTTTGTAATAGTTTGTAATCGTTTTATACCAGCATGCTTATGGCATGACATTTAGTGCCATAAGCATGCTGGTATAAATAGTTTGTAACCGATCGGACCGATCTCCAGAAGACATCATACAGTCGAAACGTGCTGGGCAGAGCCACACTTGTGATGTCATTTCTGGCGACGTCACTTTCGCTGCGGTGGAATGCACAGTCATATTGAGTAGGAAGTCAAGGTGCCAATAGTATGTTGAGAATCTGATCTTCATTTTTTACCATGTAAGTGTGCATTTGATGTTTTTAAGTGGAAATTAAGCGGTATAATACTATTGGTGGCCTTTTCTTCTGGTGGTATTGCTGGGAGCTGGTGGAGTTGTTGGAATATCATTTGGAGATATTCCCTTAAAGAGTATTGCGAGGAGGAGACCTAGAGGAGAGGGAGTCTGTACCGAAGCACTTGAGACCTTATCTCATAAGGGGGTCACATAGTATTTGGGGGGTATTACTCACAAAGGGTGAGATGGAAGGAGTTGTTGATGCATGAGCACTTTTATGAGTAAAGCGAAAAACTGTGATTTGGAAGAAGCACATAATTGGAAGCACTTTTAAAGGAGGCACATTATTATATATTTGCACAGGAAGAGATTACAGTACATATGTGAACTGGAGTTATAGGCATTGCACTGGAAGCACTTTGAAGTATTGTGTAATGCACCAAAAAATATGTAAGAAATGGGATTTTAAGGTACCCCGATATAGCTGTCAACAATATTCACGATAAAAACAACCATTGTTGTTGAATAATTTAAAAGCCTCGTCCATTTTCCTGATGAAGCCTTCCGGGCGAAACATGTTGAAATTTTGTGGACGTGGTTATGTCCTGAACCCTTTGTGACCACAGTTCCTTCATTGTCAATATTAGGTTGAGGATGTATACCTTTGACTGTGAATGTAAAACTGTTCTCACATTTTATCGCATTTTTTTGTAAAACTGTATTAATAAATATTTGGTATATTTTTAGTTGATAGTGTTCTTTCCTATATCAGGGGTACCTTAAAATCCCATTTCTTACATATTTTTTGGTTTACTACTTTAGGGATGATGGTACATACATAAAAAATGTTTGGAAATACTGATCTCTATCCACTTAGCTCACTATTGTGTAATGCAGTGGTCATCAACCCTGTCCTCAGGGCCCACTAACAGGCCAGGTTTGCAAGATAACTGAAATACATCCCAGGTGATATCATTTGCTGCTCAGTGATTGCAGTATTCTAGTCTGCATCTCCCCAAGGTAATACTTAAAACCTGGCCTGTTAGTGGGCCCCGAGGACAGGGTTGATGACCACTGGTGTAATGAATTAATGAAATGTAGTTTACTGTATGTTTTGGATACCATTAATGTTTTTAAGGAGTGGTAATCCAAAGAGCGCTGTGATTATATTCATTTTGTTCTAGTTTATTAATTTTAGCACTAGTTTTTTATTTATTTATTTATAGTATTTTTTCCTAATTTAGCAGACCACAACACATAGATGGTTCATTAGATGGTACATGGGGCTGCGCTGTCCAGGTGCATTGGGGGTAACATTCATAATGAAAGACACTGCAATGCAATGCACCATTTTTCGTACATTGTGGTAATGCATTTGTGAAAATGGACCCTCAGAGTCAAGCATTTAAAAGCCAATGTCTATTGTGAACTGTGCGTGAACTGTCCTGTCTGGAGTTCTCAATCTAACGCTCCCCCCCCCCCCCACCTCCTCCGTGATCTGATTGCTGCACATTATTAGCTCACTTGAGCCGAAATAATAAGCCTCTCCGTATGATAACACGTTCTGATATAGACCTGGCCGGAGTATCTTTGTACTGCAGATTCTGTAGAGCTCATATTCCCAATAATGACTGCTGTAATCCATAACATCACTGTCCTTGGTGATACTCTGCTGATGGCACTTAACGCTGTCCTCAGGGACCCCTGACAGGGTTAAGACTTGTCCATTTGGATTCAGATAACCGTATCAGTGTATCCAGAGTTGCTATGGGCACCAGAGGACTAATCCATGAGCTGCTGGTTTATATCTGTCCTAGCGCGGTCGTGCAGACTGAGGCCCTTATCACCTTTTTCATCAATTTTATTTTATTATTTTTTTTCTCGATATACTGTGCTTTTCACTTGGCTTGCATAAGTAAACTGAGGTCAGAACAGTGAAGCGTATTTGATGGCTGGCACGCTAAAGGGAGAGATTGCCAGAGGCTGTGACTGCACAGTAATTAAATGTATATAACCTTATTACATTTTTTAGCTGTTTGTGTTCTTTTAACGCAGACTGGCAGAAGACAGGCGCAGCCATGCATGTAATGGACCAAGTATCGCTCGTTGCCAACCTGTGCAGCTTACGATGGTGTCAGCGGGGAGCGCGGGGATGTGGGCAGGGGCTCAGGGTATCTAAATGCTAAGCCGGACTTCAGGCTTCCTCCAATATGCTCTGATCTAAAGGGATCTATTGACGATGGAGGATTGATTCTACAGGTTTTAACTGGATCAGGCAAAAAAAATGTCTGTGGTCTCCTTCAGAACCCATCAGTTCTTTTAAAGTGTTCCTTATCAATTTTTAGTATGGCCACTTGTAACACTCACCCCCAAGAGGGCCGCTGATTTGTCCCAGGTTCTTTTCCTAGATAGTGCAGCAGCAACCAGGCATACCGCGACAGCCACTCTTCTGGCTCAATCAACAGTCTAGGGCAGGGATAGGCAACCTTTCAGAAGTTCAGCTCTACCTGGATAACATGAAGGAAAGCAAAGATCCACAGGGGGGAGGGGTGTTACTAAGCGGCGCCCTTAAAAATATAAAACTATCAAGCTCCCAATAAAAAGACGGTATAAAGAATGCAAAATGTGTCACAGTAGTTTCCTCTGCCCCCCTTTACATCACCCCCACAGTAGTGTCCTCTGCCCCTCTGCCCCCCCAATAGAAATGTCCTCTGTCCCCTTCAAATCACCCTCCCACTGTAGTGTCCCCTGCCCCCCCATAGCAGTGTCCTCTGCCTCCCCTCCCTCCACAGTAGTGTTCTGTACCCCCCGAACGCAGTATCTTCTGCCCCCTAATATCACCCCCCCTCACACTGTTGTGTCCTCTCCCGCTTCCACAGTAGTGTCCTGTACCCCCCCAATGCAGTATCCTCTGCCCCCCTTCACCCCCCCTAGTGTTCTCTGCCCCCTCCCCTCCCAGTAGTGTCTTGTTCTCCCCCCAAAACAGTGTACTCTGCCCCCTTCGCATCAGCCCCCCCCCCCACTGTAGTGTTCTCTACCCCCCTACCAGTGTCCTCTGCCCCCCACAAATAGCCTTCTGCCCCCTGAAAACAGTGTCCTCTGCCTCCACAGTAGTGTTCTGTACCCCCCGAACGCAGTATCTTCTGCCCCCTTATATCACCCCCCCCTCACACTGTAGTGTCCTGTCCCCCCCAATGCAGTATCCTCTGCCCCCTTCACCCCCCCGTAGTGTCCTCTGCCCCCTCCCCTCCCAGTAGTGTCCTGTACTCCCCCCAAAACAGTGTCCTCTGCCCCTTTTTGCATCAGCCCCCCCCCCCCCCCACTGTAGTGTCCTCTCCCCCCTACAAATTGTCCTCTGCCCCCTAAAATCAGTGTCCTCTGCCTCCCCATCCCCCAAAACAGTATGCTCTGTCCATTTCTCATCACATTCCACCCTCTCTCCCCCCACTGTAGTGTCCTCTGTCCCATCTCCAATGGGAGCGGGAGCTGCTGGAGTTAACATTTCATAAAAACAAGCTGGTGATTAGTTTCTAGGACCGCATAGCCACCCATCGTTGACGCTGCTCCTGCCCCAGTATCCTCTGTCCCCCTTCACCCACCCCCGTAGTGTCCTCTGCCCCCTCCCCTCCCAGTAGTATCCTGTACTCCCCCCAAAACAGTGTCCTCTGCCCCCTTTGCATCAGCCCCCCCCCCCCACTGTAGTGTTCTCTACCCCCCTACCAGTGTCCTCTGCCCCCCACAAATTGTCCTCTGCCCCCTGAAAACAGTGTCCTCTGTCTCCCCATCCCCCAAAACAGTATCCCCTGTCCATTTCTCATCACACCTAAGGTGTGAAGGTGTTTGAATGGGGAGTTCTGAGGTTTGAAGGTAGAGTAATTAAGGAGATTTGAGGTGTGAAGGTACAGGAATTGGGGTGATCTGAGGTATGAAGGTGCAGGAATTGTGGCTGATCTGAGGTGTGAAGGTCTAGGGATTGGGGTGATCTGAGGTGTGAAGGTCCAGGGATTGGGGTGATCTGAGGTGTGAATGTGCAGGAATTCGGGTAATTTGAGGTGTCAAGGTGTAGGAATTAGGGAGATCTGAGGTGTGAAGGTAGAGTAATTGGGGCGATCTGAGGTGTGAAGGTGTATGAATTTGGGTTGATCTAAGGTCAACAGTGAACTTTCCCTATACTCTATACAAAATGAAAAAAAATATGTTTTGCCTTCAGTTTTACTTTAATGTGGAAAGGGTTGATGGCCCCCATGGGTTAGAACCTTTGTCAGGTTTTTATTGCTGCCTGTGTCGCTGCTGGAGAAATTCACCCCTCTAATTGTCCTGGTGACCAATGTTTCTGAGACAAAAAGTGAGAAGAAATCCAAAAATTTAGAATTGTCATCAGAGCAATCGGGGGGTGGGCACATTTTTATTTTTTGCACCTTAGAGCTGTCAGTCAGGCAGGAGCGGCTCTTTAATGCTAGTATCATAGATCCCAGCTGCAGAAGATGATCAGGGGTGCCCACATCAGGGGGAAGGGGGACAGTTTGTCATCTTCGCCCTGGGCACTGGATGAACTTGTCCCAGCAACAACCTCCTGCAATGGTTCAGATTACAAAAGGGCCACCACCTTAGCGTACAGGCAATAGACAAAGATTCATAAGGCCTCTATTTTTCGGGTTTGTAATACCTAGTTCCAGATAACAACTTCAAAGCATGCAAATGTGAAAATGTAAAATCTCCTTTGCTTCAAATACAGCTCTGATCAATCCTCGGACAGATTATTCTTCCAACTTGAATGTATAAAACAAAGACGAAGACTAATTTCTAATCCTTCTCTCCACATTGTGTCTGAGGATACCTTTGAATTCCTCTTCATGAGCTTTCCAGATACTCTTTAACTGGCAGTTTTGGGGTCGGATTGGGTTTTAATTTCAAGCTGGTTAAATTGATAATTCATTGCTTGAGAATTATTTCTAAGATACGTCCTTTGTAAAGGAACCATGACCTCAAAAACTTTCTTTTCTTGAAGGGTAACTACATTTTTTTAATGGGTTGATGAAGGACTGGTAGTAACATTAGCAGCATTGTAAATGTTTTTTATATTTCTTTGCTCCCTTATACACATAGTAGCTTTGTATACACTACATGGACACCTGACCATCAAACTTTTATGAGATTGTTGTACATCCCATTCCAAAACCATTCATGGAGTTTAAAAATTTGTATCACCACAAAGTGGATACGACACTTTTGTAGAAATTGCCACGTCCCGATAATTTTAGATTGTTTAGTGAATGGATTTTTGGATGATGGACTTTGTAGGCATAACACAGCTATATATTAAAAATATATTTATTACAAAAGATAAAATCAAGAAAATTAAACAAAATTTCAAAGATTATTCACAAAACCTGCCTATGAGCATAGACAATGTACCACCTACGTATTACATATAGAATAATAACAATCAAAAGATCGGAGGACCAAACAGATCACTCTACTGTATTAAAAACACTACCTCTTCAATTCTTTTAATACTGTAGAGTGATCTGTTTGGTCCTCCGATCTTTTGATTGTTATTATTCTATATGTATGTAGGTGGTGAGTTGTCTATGCTCATGGGCACATTTTGTGAATAATCTATGACATTTTGTGTAATTTTCTTGATTTTATCTTTTGTAATAAATATATTTTTAACATATATCTGTGTTATGCCTACAAAGTCCATCATCCAAAAATCCATTCTCTAAACATTCATGGAGTTGGTCTCCTTCTGTGGCTATAACTGTCTCCACTCTTCAGGAAAGTCTTTCCAGGATTTTGGAGCCCCGTCAGCCAGAAAAGTATGTATTAGGTCAGGTATTGATGTTGGATGAGAAGACCAGAGTCGCAGTCGGCATTCTAATTCATCCCAGTAGGGTTGAGGTCAGGGCTTTGTGCAAGCCACTTGAGCTTCTCCACTCCAAACTCATCAAACCATCTCTCTGTGCTTTCCAAAAGATAGAGAGCTGGAGGGGCTGTCTATCTTTTGGAAATAAACCCCTTTGTCCCTCTTCCATCCTCAGTTGTCCCTTTAACCACCTGCCCGCCGCTCTCAGAAACTGCGAGCGGACGATAGGTGCAGACAAAGTCACCGACCAGTACTTCACGGCCCTTTCTTCAGGGTTCAGGGCACGCATGTGTGCGCCCCCTGCCAACCCGTGCTATGATGGACACAGCACATGTTTGGCAGCAGGTTTCAGCCAATGATTTTGGTTGAAATCAGCTGATCGGCTGTATCCAATCAGACACAGAATTCTGTGTGTACAAACAATCATCTGGATGTTTCTTCTTCCTGAAAATCAGGGAGAAAAAACAGCTAGATAGTAAAGTAAAAGCAGCACACATTACACATTGTCAGGCACACAGTTAACCCCCTGGTGGCCCTAGATGTTAACCCCTTCCCAGGCAGTGTCATTAGTACAGTGTCAGTGTACAGTATTAGCACTGATCACTTTATTAGTGTCACTAGCGACGTCAGTGTCAGTTAGTGACCATCCTAGCCAGTGTCTATTAGTGCCAGACTGCCCGCCACCCTATCACAGTCCCACTATAAGTCACTGATAACCGCCATTGCAGTATAGCATCTATAACTGCATAAATTCCAGTCTATATACCATAGTTTGTAGACGCTATAATTTTCACTAGGGTTGCACCGATACCACTTTTTACAAACAGAGTGCGAGTATCGATACTTTTTTTTCAAGTACTCGCCGATACCAATTACCGATACTTTTTTTTAATGTTATATGACAGTAGCACTAATATGCAGTACTGATGACGTGTGGACTGTCAGTAATTTTTTATTTTTAGTTCATTTATTTTTTACAATTATTTTTTTTATTATTTTTTACAATGCTTTCTTTTTTGGGGGGGGGGGGGGGGTGGCAGTGTTTTTTTGTTTTGTTTTGTTTTTTATTATTTTTACAATTTTACTTTTAAATATTTATTAAAATTTTTCCTGTTTTTTAAATTTTTTATCAACCTTGTTGGAGGGGGGGGGGAGTTAGTGAGATATAAGGGGTCTAAACAGACCCCTGACATCTCCCCTTTGAGACAAAAAAAGGGACTGAGGACAGATATTCCCCAGTCCCTTTCTCAGCAGCCTCAGCTGCATTGGAGATGAATGGACAGGAGACAGAGGCTCTTGTCTATTCACAAACTGAAGCATCATAAACACAGTTTACAATGCTCAGTTATGAATGCATTCAGAAAAGGAAAAGGAAGGAGCCGGTAAATGACAGACTTACTGGCTCCTTCCTCCGCTCTCCATCCTGACATTATCCGGGACAAGGGGGACTGGAGGAGGACAGAGGGTGACCGGAGGAGCACCGGAACAACAGGGAGGAGGACACGGAGGGGGACCGGGGGAGGAGCACGGAGGGGGACTGGAGCAGCATGGCGGAGGACATGGGGGGGGACCAGAGGGGTACACAGAGGGGGACCGGAGCAGCACGGAGGAGGACATGGGGGGGGACCAGAGGGGTACACAGAGGGGGACCGGAGCAGCACGGAGAAGGACACAGAGGGGGACCAGAGGAGGTCACTTTAACAAGTGACAGTATCCCACGAAGGTGTTGGTAAATGTGCCACATAGTGTATGAAATTGGTCTCCAAACTGCAGCCCAGGGGCCGGATGTGGCCCTTTGCTTGCCTTTATCTGGCCCTTGGGACACTTTTCTACCAACTGACACTAATGATGGCACACCGTTGCCCCACTGACACCAAAAAAGGCGCTATTCTTTTCATTGAGATCAATAATGCCTGAAGCCTGAAGGACAGAAAACTGTCCCTATGCTTAGAAAGTTTGGAGACCCCTGGTCTATGATGCATTCAGTAGGAAATATTTTAATTTTCCTTGTTGACATGGTGGATGCACAGACAGAGCTTTGAGGAGTTTAGAAACAAGTGGGTGTACAGTCCAACTGCACTGACCCATAACAATTTTAAACAGCCTTACTCTCTAAGCGAGATTCGCCCACAGCTGCCTAGCCATCTACCTAATAAAAAATACTTTCAAGAACCGGTGGCACACTCCTCCGTGTTCTGCGCTCCGTGAAATTCAAAGATTCTTTTTTTTTTTTTTTTTATCATGTGTGCGTTTCCCACAGATATATAATCATGGGTAAAAAAAATAAAATAAACCTCAGAAAGGATGTTGATTGCTTTCATATCAGCTGCTCCCAGAGAAAAGGAGGGGAAAAAAAACGGAATTAGACTCGTCCAGCGTTTTCTGAAGGCTTGAAATGCGAAAAATATAATTGGAGGTAAAGGAGGTGGCGAGCGGAGGCATTAAATGAAGCCATCACTGATAATTATTCCTGTTCAAAGGATAAATTAACCCTTTACCAAACTAGAATCTAGCATAAAATAAGTAGGAGAGTAATGTTATCTATGCGGAGTGTGTTTAAAATGTGTTATGTTTGTCGTGCCCTTACGTGCGTAAATGTCATTAGTGGCCATATGGCTTTTTTCCAAGCAAGCTATCAACATAATAAGGTGCCTACTGCATATGCATACCGCCCATGACATGTATTGAGTTGTTGCAGTGATAACCTTGAAAAGTTAAGGTTAAATTATATATATACATACACACAGTATATATAAGAAGAACTCCCTAGCTAATACTCAATTCCTAAGGCTAAGTTCACATCTATGCAGGTGTTTTTTGTGGTACGTTTTGTGTTTTTGAACACGCATTTTCAATGTGTTTTTGATGGGTTTTCGATGCTTTTTGCATTTTTTTGGGCTAATAGGAAAGTATGACAGTTCTGTTCATGGAGTGTGACTTTGATGCATGTAAGGGTTAAAGATAGGGTTAGGGTTAAAGTTAGTTAGGTTTAGGGTTAGAGTTCGATTTAGCGTTAATCAATAGGGTTTGTAGTAATCATTAGGGTTTGCGTTCCTATCCTAACAATTACTGCTAACCCTAACTGTAACCCTAACTCTAATCCTATCTCTAACCATAACGCTAAACATAACTCTTATGCCCCATACACACGGTCAGATTTTCCGACGGAATATGTGTGATAGGACCTTGTTGTCGGAAATTCCGACCGTGTGTGGGCTCCATCACACATTTTCCATCAGATTTTCCGACACACAAAGTTTGAGAGCAGGCTATAAAATTTTCCGACAACAAAATCCGTTGTCGGAAATTCCGATCGTGTGTACACAAAACCGACGCACAAAGTGCCACGCATGCTCAGAATAAATAAAGAGATGAAAGCTATTGGCCACTGCCCCGTTTATAGTCCCGATGTACGTGTTTTACGTCACCGCGTTCAGAACGATCGGATTTTCCGACAACTTTGTGTGACCGTGTGTATGCAAGACAAGTTTGAGCCAACATCCGTCGGAAAAAATCCTAGGATTTTGTTGTCGGAATGTCTGAACAAAGTCCGACCGTGTGCAGGGGGCATATCTCTACCTCTAAATCTAACCTTAACTCTAATCCTATCTCTTACTCTACTCCTAAATCTAAATCTAACCCTAACTCTTACTCTAACCCTAACCCTAACTCTAATGCCACGTACAGACGATCGGAATTTCCGACAACCAAACCGTGGATTTATTTCCGACGGATGTTGCCTCAAACTTGTCTTGCATACACACGGTCACACAAATGTTGTCGGAAATTCCGAACGTCAAGAATGCGGTGACGTACAACACGTACAACGAACCGAGAAAAATGAAGTTCAATAGCCAGTGCGGCTCTCCTGCTTTATTCCGAGCATGCATGGACTTTTGTGCGTCGGAATTGTGTACACACGCTCGGAAGTTACGACAACGGATTTTGTTGTCGGAATATTTGAGATCCTGCTCTCAAACATCTGTTGTCGGAAATTCCGACACGAAATGTCCGATGGAACCTTCACGCGGTCGGAAATTCCGACAACAAGCTCACATCATGTCGTTTGTTGTCGGAAATACCGATCGTCTGTACGCGGCATAATTCTAATTCTGTCTCTAACCATAACTGTAACCCTAAATCTAACCCTAACGCTAATCCTATCTCTAACCATAACTTTAAACATAACGCTAACGCTTAACCCTAACTATAATCCTAACTCTTACTCTAACCCTAACTCTTATCCTATCTCTAACCATAACTACTCTGTTTCACCCAAAATAAGACCTAGCGCGATTGTCGGTGATAGCTGCAATATAAGCCCTACCCCCAAAATAAGCCCTAGTTAAAGTCCTTGTAGGTCTTATTTTCAGGGTAGGGCTTATTTGTTTTTATGCTTATACGAATCTACTACACTGTAAGTGTTATTTTACTTTTTTTAAATAAACGGTAATACCAGGATTACGCTATGGTGTCTCCCTCTCTTTTCCCGGGGTACCTCTAAATAGGAACCATCCCCTAACTTGAAGTCTTATACTAACCTCCATGATAAGATCGATTCCTGTGGCTTGGTAAAGTAGCGACTACCATCATCCCCTCTGGCTATAGGAAGTGGAGTGTCGTTCCCTACCAGTCCATCCAGTTAAAGGCCCCGACCGGGTTAAGGTCGCAAGCTTCCTTATGCTTGCCTTATGGTAAGCGCGCATTTTATTTTGAGCTACCACGGAGGTGCGGTGGAGGAATTTTTCTATCTTACATTTTCATCTTGAAGACTGGTGTCCGAGCCTTAGGTCTTCTCACAACACTTTATATGGACTTTTTACTTACTTTGTTAGGGTTGTTCAGTGAATATTGGTTTATTTAGGTTTCACGATTTGTGTTAGTTATTAATATTTTGTTCTAATAACTAGATTTAATTCTCTACTGGTTATTATTTATTCACTTAAAAATATTAGCGCTGCCATATTTTTTCTATTGTCGGTGATAGCTGCAATATAAGCCCTACCCCCAAAATAAGCCCTAGTTAAAGTCCTTGTAGGTCTAATTTTCAGGGTAGGGCTTATTTTTGGGGAAACAGGGTAGGGCTTATTTGGGGGGTAGGGCTTATATTGCAGCCATCACTGAAAATCACGCTAGGTCTTATTTTCGGGGAAACAGGGTATAACCCTAACCCTATATCTAACCCTAACTCTAATCCTATTTCTAACCATAACTCTAAGCATACCTCTAACCCTAACTTTAACCCTAACTCTAATCCTATCTCTTACTCTACTCCTAAATCTAACCCTAACCCTAACTTTAACCCTAACTCTAATCCTATCTCTAACCATAACTCTAACCATACCTCTAACCCTAACTCTTATGCCGCATACACATGGGCGGACTTTTCGACCAGACTGGTCTGATGGTCTATCCAACGGACTTTCCGCTGACTTCCGACGGACTTTCCCAAAGAACGGACTTTCCTACACACGATCACACCAAAGTCCGACAGATTCGTACGTGATGACGTACGACCGGACTAAAATAATGAAGTTCATAGCCAGTAGCCAATAGCTGTCCTAGCGTTGTTTTTTTATCCGTCGGAGTAGCATACAGACGAGCAGACTTTTCGACCGGACTCGAATCTGTCGGAAAGATTTGAAACATGTTTCAAATCTAAAGTCCGTCAGATTTTTGACCGAAAAAGTCCGCTGCAGGTCCGATGGAGCCCACACACGGTCGGATTGTCCGCCGGATTCGGTCCGTCGGACCAGTCTGGTCGAAAAGTCCGCCCGTGTGTACGCGGCATAACTCTAACCCTAACTCTAATCCTATCTCTAGCCATAACTCTAACCATAACGCTAAACATAACGCTAACGCTTAACCCTAACCCTAGCCCTTAACCCCAAACCTAGCCCTTAAACCTAACCCTAACATGTGACTTTGGACACATAAATGTTAGAGCCCTTTCACACTGGGGCGGGGGCGGCGTCGGCGGTAAAACGACGCTATTATTATTGGCGTTTTACCGTCGGTATGCGGCCGCTAGCGAGGCAGTTTTAACCCCTGCTAGCGGCCGAGAAAGGGTTAAATACCACCGCAAAGCGCCTCTGCAGAGGCGCTTTGCCGGCGGTATAGCCGCGCCGTCCCATTGATTTCAATGGGCAGGAGCGGTAAAGGAGCGGTATACACACCGCTCCTTCACCGCTACGAAGATGCTGCTAGCAGGACTTTTTTTACCGTCCTGCCAGCGCATCGCTCCAGTGTGCAAGCCCTCGGGGCTTTCACACTGGAATACAAGCAGCGGCACTTTCGGGTCGGTTTGCAGGCGCTATTATTAGCGCAATAGCGCCTGCAAACCGCCCCAGTGTGAAAGGGCGCTTACTGCACTACTTGCATGCAACTTTGATGCCACTTGAGTGCCAGAGAGTGTAAAGTCGCACTCCATGAACAGAACTGTGATACTTTCCTATTAGGCAAAAAATAAAAATGCATCAAAAACGTGTTTTTGGTGCAGATCCATTGAAGTCTATTACACGCAAAACGCAATCTGCTGTGGAAAAAAAAAGTCCCTGACTCATTCCAAAAACGCCCTGGCTCAAAACGCACAGATATCAACTAGATCCATAGGAAAACCTGTTGAATGGACTGTAGTTTGTTTCCGCAAAACGCACTAAAAAAATGCATAGGTGTGAACCAAGGGTAAAAGAAGAATTCCAGGTATGGATATTTTTACATAGTTACATTGGTCCAGCATGGACCATTGTAAATATGTGTAGTGCCCTCTGGTCAGGTTTCTAGGCTACATTTACTTTTGTCTTCACTACAGACAGCGAAGCCGTGATCTATTGTTTCTGTCTGGTCAGGGCTTCTTAGCTGGGTATTTGATTTCTCCTGCCTGCCTCTGCGAGAAGCGTCCAGAATATAGGGCAGCAAGAGTTGGATATCTCCCAATGAATATTACCCTGAATGCATGCGCTGTGACGTCTTCGGCTAGAGCCAATGTGAATTTCTCCTAAGCGGCGCAGGTTTAGGAGATTTTCATTGTACCTGCAGGTAAGGCTTACTATAAGCTTACCTGTAGGTACAAAATTTTAAATCACAGTTTACTACCATTTTAAAGTGGAATTCCAGCTTAGCCATAACTACGGTAAAATTGAAATCCTACTTTGATTGAAAAAAAATAAAAATAAGGTCCACTTTAAATTATTGCATAAAATAAAGATTTGTAGATTATCAGTTAGAATGAACAAACACCAAGGGGTCTATTTGCATTACAAAAAATGTCAGAAGCAGTGATGAAATGTCACCGTAATTTTTCTATGAGGTTAATGCCTGCATAATTAGCTCCATCTAGTGGGCAAAGTGCTGTATAATTTTCTGAAATAACTCAATAAGAAAACTATACCTCATTTTGGCCACTAGATGGCACTGATGATGTAGGCATTCTGACATTCATGCAACAAATGTCTTTATAAATTGACCCTTTAATGTGTAATTACTCTGCCTTCCTTAACTGCTTCAGGTCCGCCCTATGGCAGCATATATATACGTGATCTGACACCTCCGGGTAGGGGTGCACATATGTGGCTCGCTTCTGATGCGATTACACACAGAGGAAGCCGATTGGCGGGTGCCGGGCACTCTATGTCCTCTGGTACCCGCCGATTGTTACAGGGGCAGAACTGCGATCTGCTGATGTAAACAAGGCAGATCGCCATTCTGACAGGAGGGAAGGGATGGATCCTGTGTCCCTGCGAAGCAGGGAATAAATTCCATCTCTTCCCCTAGTAAAAGCACCTCACAGTACAGCAAAACACTGGCTAGGCACACAGTTAACCCTTCGATTGCCCTTGATGTTAACCCTTCCCAGCCGGTGTCATTGATACAGTGACAGCGCATATTTCTTAGCACTGATCCCTATATTAACCACTTCAGCTCCGGAAAGGTTTACCCCCCCTCCCCCCTTCCTGTACCAGGCCACCTTTTGCGATACGGCACTGCGTTGCTTTAACTGACAACTGCGCGGTCGTGCGACGCTGTACCCTAATACAGGTCCTTTTTTCCCCACAAACAGCTTTCTTTTGGTGGTATTTGATCACCTCTACAGTTTTTATTTTTTTGTGCTATGAACAAAAATAGATCTATAATTTTGAAAAAAAAACAAAACTATTTTTTACTTTCTGCTATAAAACATATCCAATTAAAAAAAAAATGTAAAAAAATCTAATTTCTTCATCAATTTGTATACATACTGCTACATATTTTTTGGTAAAAAAAAATCCCAATAAGCGTATTTGCAGGGCAAATCTGACCCCAAGTGACACTAACACAGCAATGGGTGCTAAAAAAAATGCACTGTCACTGTACTAATGACACTGGCAGGGAAGGGTTTAACATCAGGGGCTCCAGACCCGAAGATAAAAAAATCACGTACAGGTACGTGATTTTTGCACTTAAGGGCCACCCTGCCGCAGTATATGTACATGGGGTGGTCCTTAAAGAGGAACTGCAGTATGCTCACATAATTTGTAATAAAAAAAAATGTTGCCATTCTGAAGCTTCCCTCCAGCCACTTTGTATATTATTTTATATACAGTGATTCTGTACTTGCCAAATATGCTGCAGAAATCTCCCTCCACTGAGTCTGGCTGCAGCCATTTTAACTGTGGGCAGCTGAAGCTGCTGCCTGTTCACTTCCTCGATTTACACAGAAGCAAAACTCCAGCTCTGCAGTTCTCAGTAGCCCTCTTATGACTCACCCCCCTCCCTTCCTGGCAAACTGTCAGGAGAATGAGAGAGAGAGGGCTGTGCATGATGTCATAAGCCTAGGCTTTTTACCAGACAAGAAACAGGAAGTGGGCTGTATAAGGTATTTACTGGCAGAAAAAAAAAATGTTTTACTATCATAACTTAAAACAACAACAAGGGCAGAAGATTTAATAGATGGAAAGATGAAAACAACGACTGAAGGTCCGCTTTAAGGGCCACCCTGCCGCAGTATACGTGGGGCGGTCCTTAGGCGGTTAATATCAAAAAGTGTTGAAAGTGTCAGTTAGTGTCAGAATGTCCGCCGCAATATCGCAGTCCCGCTATAAGTCGCTGGTCGCCGCTATTACTAGTAAAAAATATATTTAAAATAAATAAAAAAGATCCCATAGTTTGTAGATGCTATAGCGTTTGCGCAAACCAATCAATATACACTTATTGGGATTTTTTTTTTTTTACAAAAATTTGTAGCAGAATACATATTGGCCTAAAGTGATGAATAAATTCAATTTTTTTCCATTTTTTATAGGATAAAAAAAAAGTTAAAAACATTGTTTTTTTTTCAAAAAGCACAAATAGCACAAAAAAAAAAAACAAAAAAAACCCACAGAGGTGATCAAATACCACCAAAAGAAAGCTCTATTTGTGGGAAAATAAGGACATAAAGAGGTGAATTTACTAAAGGCAAATAGACTGTGCACTTTGCAAGAGCAGTTGCTCCAGAGCTTAGTAAATGAGAAGAAGCTCTGCTGACTTCCATCATCCAATCATCTGCAAGCAAATATGCAGTTCTTTTTATTTTCCTTGCACGTGATTGGGTACTCTTTGCAAACTGAAGTCTTACCGCATTTACTAAGCTCTGGAGCAACTGCACTTGGAGAGGGCAACAGTCTATTTGCCTTTAATAAATCAACCCCACATTGTGTTTGGGTACAACGTCGCACGACCGCGCAATTGTCAGTTAAAGTAACGCAGTGCCGTATCATAAAAAAATGGCCTGGTCATGAAGGGGGGGGGGCAAATCTTCCGGAGGTCAAGTGGTTAAAGGACCATTGAGATAAAATATCAGTCACAAAGACATTGCATTGCTTTAAATTGGTATTATGGGCAGTAAAGCACAGCCACAGTATAGCATAGCTCCCAACTATCCTGGATTTGGAGGGACTGTCCCTGATTTGGAGCAATGTCCCTCTGTCCCTCATTCCTCCTCATTTTGGTCTGATCTATATAGTTGTATATAAAATGCACTTTTTATCTATCAAAAAGTGTTCTTCAGCGCTAAACCTTTCACCTGATTTCTAAATTGCTGCATTTGTAAATTCCAAAAGCCAATATAAAGGAATAGTAGTGGTAAAAAAAAGTACTTGTGGGTTTAATCAATCTTGTTTTTTTTTTGTACAATTCTCCTTTAAGGGAGTGTGGCAAGGGGTGTGTCCTATGCCTACATAAGATTGCAGATAGGTGTCCCTCATTCCCATCTCAAAAAGTTGGGAGGTATTGTGTAGCACTGCAAAGCAGGAAGCAGAGCCTGCCTATGTAATGAATAAATAAGCCCCCCCCCCCCCCAGTAAATATACCGCCCCCCCTTTCCCGTAAATATACCGTATCAATACAAATTACACAGAGAAATACAATTTATAAAACACATTCATAACATTATTTACTTCAAGCTGTTTTCTTTTAAACGTATAGCTAAAAATTTATTGCAAACACTATACAACCCTGTTAAAACAAAGGCACATTAGGAGATGGTGGGGGGTGGACTTCTATTGACGGAGAGCTACTTTGGAGCAGCAGAGGAACGAATGAATCAAGCTGAGATCTGCTAGTAAATCTGTCTCATAAAATGTATCACCGCTCCTGTTTTTTAGCGCTGCCTTGCTGCGAGGCAAAGTTGATAATTCTCCCCCAGTGTGTCCTGGAATATGGATATAATACAATATATAACTTCTCCACCGACAATTATCTACAATACTTCCATGCTTCCCACGTAGTCTCATTTACCATTGATGGATCCTACCTTGTCAAGCTTAAAGTGCACTATACTCAACTTTAAACTTTAAAAAAAAAAAAAACATCCTACCTAAGAGCAGACCTCACAAGGCTATTACTTTTATTAGTCAGAAAAATATTTCTTGTGCCCCTCTCTGATTTAGTTTCACTTAAAGTGGTTGTAAACCCTTACAACACACTTTTTCCTACAGGTAAGCCTATAATAAGGCTTACCTGTAGCTACCCTGGATATCTCCTAAACCTGAACAGTTTAGGAGATATCCCCTGCATTTGGATGTGCCGACGTCATCGGCACATGCGCACTGAAGCAAACTGAAGGCACGTATGTACCCTTGCTTCAGTGAGTGTGCTGTTACCGGCGGCTCCCGCACGCATGCGCGGGAGTGTCGCCATCGAGGCGCTGGAGCACGCGATACCCGGAAGTAACTCCGGGATGCGATGTCGCCGGCTGGAGCGCAAAAGTTATAGCGTTTACAAAATTGGGGCTATATTTATGGTATTTTTATTAATAATTTTTAATTTTTTTTTACTAGTAATGGCGGTGATCAGCGATTTTTAGCGGGACTGCGACATTGCGGTGGACAGATCTGACACCTACCTGACACTTTTTTGGGACCAGTGACATTTATACAGTGATCAGAGCTAAAAACAGCCACTGATGTTTTTTGCATACTAGTTCATTATGCCTTTGTGCCTTTGTCTTGCCTTTGTCTTTATGCATTTGTCTTGCAGGGTTTTTTATTTATTTATTTATTTTTTGGGGTGGTTTACAACCACTTTAACCACTTCAGCCTTGGAAGGATTTACCCCCTTTTTTTGTGATACGGCACTGCGCCGCTTTAACTGACAATTGCGCAGTTGTGCGATGCTGTTACCCAAACAGAATTTACATCCTTTTCCCCCACAAATAGAGCTTTCTTTTGGTGGTATTTGATCACCTTTGCGTTTTTTTGTTTTTTTTGTTTTTTTTGTGCGCTATAAACAAAAAAAGAACGATAATTTTGAAGAAAAAAAAAAAACAATATTTTTTACTTTTCGCTATAATAAATATCCCCCCCAAAAAAATAGAAAAAGAAATGTCTTCATCAGTTTAGGCCGATATGTATTCTTCTACATCTTTTCAGTAAAAAAAAATCGCAATAAGCATAAATTGATTGTTTTTGCGCAAAAGTTATAGCGTCTACAAAATTGGGGCTATATTTATGGTATTTTTATTAATTTTTTTTTTTTTTTTTTTTTTTGGCGGTGATCAGCGACTTTTAGTGGGACTGCAACATTGCGGCGGACAGATCGGACACCTACCTGACACTTTTTTGGGAACATTGACATTTATACAGTGATCAGAGCTAAAAAAAATCGAATTTATTCATAAATTTAGGCCAATATGTTTTCTGCTACATATTTTTGGTAAAACCCCCCAATAAGCAATTATTGATTGGTTTGCGCAAAAGTTATAGCGTCTACAAAATAGGGGAAAGATTTATAGCTTTTTTTTCATTTTCTTTTTTTTTTTAAACTAGTAATGGCGGTGATCAGTGATTTTTAGCGGGACACCTACCTGACACTTTTTTGGGACCATTGACATTTATACAGCGATCAGAGCTAAAAACAGCCACCGATTACTGTATAAATGTCACTGGCAGGGAAGGGGTTAACACTAGGGGGCGATCAAAGGGTTAACTGTTCCCTAGGGAGGTGTTTCCAACTGTGGGGGGAGGAGACTGACTGGAGAAGAGAGAGATCACTGTTCCTGATCACTAGGAACAGACGATCTCTCTCTACTTCCCTGACAGAACAGGGATCTGTTTGATTATATTGACAGATCCCCGTTCTGGCTCTCTGTGGAGCGTTCGCGGGTGACCGGCGGATATCGCGGCCGCCAGCCACACATATTGGGTCCAGCGACATGTGCCTTCTATAGCCATTAAAGGGACCGCCGTACCGGTACGGTGATTTGCGCAGCCGAGCCAACCTGCCGCGGTATTACTGCGTACCTGGTACATCATTTGACTTCAATTAGTTTTACCAGGATAATGCCCACCATTTTTTAGAGCCGACGGTCGGCTCTCTTGTAATAGCAACTGGAGCGGCTAACATAGACTAACATATAGCTAACAGATCCCTGCATAAAGAGTACCTGTCACATCCCTATTGCTGTCACAAGGATGTGACTTTTAAAATTTAGAGCAACAATTTAAAGCGACAGTGCAAAAAAAAAAATTATTAAAGTCAAAATTTAAAAAAAAAATGTTTAAAGTGCCCCCCGTGCTAGCGCGCAAAGGCGAATGTATGCGTCGGTCCCGCACGCGTGCAAACACCGATCTTCTTACACATGTGAGTTATCGCTAGCGAACGTCAGATCATGGCCAGTAATTCTAGCACCAGACCTCATTTGTAGATATAAAGTGGTAACCTGTAAAGGCTTATAAAGCGTCGCCTATGGATAATAAAATTGGCAGCGTTTGTCTCCACTGTGCAATTTTAAAGCTTGACATGTTTGGTATCTATTTACTCGGTATGACATCATCTTTTATATTTTACAAAAAAAAATGGGTTATGTATTCTGTTTTTTTTTGTATTAAAATTTTAAAAAGTGTATTTTTTTCCCTAAAAATTGCGCTTGAAAAAATTCTGCGCAAATACCGTGTGACATAAAAAAATTGCAAAGCCCACCAATTTATTCTCTAGGGCCTCTGTATCTATCTATCTATCTATCTATCTATCTATCTCTCTATCTCTCTATCTATCTATCTATCTATCTATCTATCTATCTATCTATCTATCTATCTATCTATCTATCTATCTATCTATCTATCTATCTATCTATCTATCTATCTATCTATCTATCTATCTATCTATCTATCTATCTATCTACCTATCTATCTATCTATCTCTCTCTCTCTCTCTATCTATCTATCTATCTATCTATCTATCTATCTATCTATCTATCTATCTATCTATCTATCTATCTATCTATAGATAGATATCTACTATATATATAATGTTTGGGGGTTCTAAGTACTTTTTAAGCAAAAAAAAATAAAAAAAATAAAAAAAGGTTTTCATTTCACATGCATACAAAAAGTGCCAGAAAATGCGTGGTCTTCAATTAAGACATAGTCCGAGTTTGATAAGTTGTTTCCTGTTACACTCATATTGAGCCCCTATTCACAATAGAGTGTGGACAATCTCGGCCGATTTTGGAGAACGTTTGCACATGCATTTTCCAGGCTTTTTTAAGCTCCTGTGTTTTTGCTTTAACCAATGGTAAGATAGATACTGTAGTTACCAGCAGGAGAGGCAAGAAAGTTTGTGAAAATGTTATTTTATTCAGACATTTTCAGGGCAACAATTGAATTATAGAAGCCCATGGCTTTTTACAAGTGTAAAATTAAAACAAATATATCACGCTGTCTCTTTAAATATTGAAGTAGCAGCCAGCACAGCAAAAGATCAGTTTGCAAAGTGAAAATGGGTAAAAAGAAGCGTTATGGGCTATGGGCTGTCTTTACAATGAACTAGGACAGAGTATTTAAACATGGTGCATAATATAAATGAACACCTTGAAAGAATGAATGTACTTTAAGTGTACACAAAAATGAATGTACACTTTATCAAAAATTGAATGAAACAGTGCTCATATAGATTGTTGTAAAAAACATGTGAAAACCTGATAATCAATATAAGTATTGAGTAAACGCGACTCTAATGTGTAAAAAACACCCAGGTGAAAAGTAAAAAATAATAAGTAAAGCAAAAGTCCAAAAAGTTAAATAATTCAAAGTCAATAAATGAATGAATATAGTAACTTTGAAATATAAATTTGTGTAGACAAGATTTGTCAGTAGACGATCTACCACCAATAAGTATGAGGCTTACCAGAGGAATTGAACTCTAACAGGCCTACACCTAATGAGCCAATCGAGCTTGTGGTGTAATACATCAAGGGGGAACCAGCAACCACATACGCGACCTCCAGTTGAGAATATATGCTCCTGTGGTCCTTCACAGCAATGCTTCCGATGAATAACCCTCAGAAAGGTGATGCCGTGGGCCAGATAAATGATCTCTCCTGTGTAGTGTTAATTATGGGAAGAAAAGGAGAGAGGCCACATAGTGTAATTCCATCTCAGTAAAAAAGGTATTTATTAAATAAAAAAAGGAACACTCACATTTGTGAAGATAAAAAAGCGCTCGTTATAAAATATGGATTGTGACGCAGTGGCATCAGCAGAGCCCGTCCCGACGCATTTCGTCTATTAAGCGATCATCTGGCTTTTTACAAGCTTCAAGCAACATAATGCTCAGGCGTAAAAAGGTACCATGGAATATAATGGGAATCTTGATGTTGAGCATTGAAGCAATTTCGGAAACCTGTTTCAAATCGCTCAGGCGTGAATAGGGTCTAATGGTGTAACTTGAAATATGGTCACATTCCCCAAACCACCCCCCACTTACCTGAATTGCAAGATGGCTTTTTGCTCCCAGTTGTTGATATTTAAATATAGCGTGGCCAAAGCAAATTTTCTTAAAGAGAGAGAGAGAGAGAGAGAGAGAGAGAGAGAGAGAGAGAGAGAGAGAAGACATCACAAGCTGTAAGAAACGTTTTGGTGATCACCATGATCAAAATGATCAAATTTTTCAGTGCTCTGCCCCACAGGGAACAAAGTATTTTGGGCACCTCATGCGCTTTGTTCCATGTACCTATATGGTTTGTAAGCCTAGCTATGAGGACAGGGTCAGACAGGGTGTCCCTCTCCTCCCACCGCTGTCTGACAATGTATCTAGCAAGCAGAGGGCTACCTGATAACCAGAGCTTGTCTTGCCTCCAAGAAAAGCCCTAAGAGGAGAGGACATAGAAGGGTCCTCCCATCCTTCTACATTCCTCTTACTGCCTTTGGCATGAAGCGAGGCAAGCGCTGGTTAACAACCAGTCATCTCCTTGCTAGCTGCGTAGTCGGATGGCCATGAGGGGAGAGAAGCACGTCATACCCAACCTCCTGGCTAGGCTTACAAAGGTACATCAGATAGAGTACTACATGTACTTTGTCTCCTGGGGGAAAGAACACTGAAAACCAAATGGAAGTAAGTTTTTCTTTAAGGTTTCAGCAATTGTGCACATTTATCAACTTTGTATGTTATGAGTACCTTTAATTTTTAAAAATGCACATTGTTTGCCCATGCAGTATGACTTCAGTGGAGTTTCACATTCCTGCTGCAGAAGTTACAGTAGGCCACAAAGAAATCCGGGTCAGTACCTCCAAACTTTCTGTTCCTCTGCGGTTCTTTTCTGGTCAGGCCGTTAAATTGGAGCCGGCTGTAATTACTCCGGTTTGCTGACTTTTTTTTTTGCGACTCTTTGTGAAATGCAAATGAAGAAGATGTCTTCACGGAAAAACACAGCAGATGAGCTTTTAACACATAAAACTAGAAATTAAATACTCCGGCTATATGGTAGATTTTAATTACATGTAGATTTAAGCCTGGGATTTAAATGCATTTTCGCTGCTTTAGGATGAGAAAAATCAGCCAGCCTATTATTGCACTCTGAAAGAATTCTCGTGTGTTCAGTTTAAACATGTGCCCGTGGCTTTTCGGAGGCCCATGTTCAGAATACCAAGTGATTTTTTCATTTCAGACATTTTAAATGGGTCATCTGTCTCAATGTGAAAAGCTCTTAGCATCGTGAGGCTTGGAGGGCACCGCTTAAGGTACAAGAATCCGTCCCAAACTGTGATTGGCTTAGGAAGCTTGTGGGAGGGGCCATTGAGGCGCAAGGGAAAATGTATGCCATGTACATGTTTGGGTGGCTGGCGGTGGAAGCAGATTTCAGAGGTCGATTCTAGGAAGATGACTGAAGCTTTTGTTCAGCAGGTTTTGTAGGCGTGCTCTGGCAATCAGTGTAACTCAAGCAGCTGTTGAGAGGGTAGAGCCCAGGGTGTACTATCTTTTGGAAACATGTGAAGTTTTTAGCAGTAATGGCTTAACGCTATCACCTACTGGTTAGCTTTCAGATCTTGAGGTCCTATTTGTGATCCTTGTTGGACAGTCATAGCTTCTAGTAAATTCTGTTGCCCATCTAAGGACTGCGAGTGAAGTCCAGTTGATGTTGAGGATCATCATCTGACACTAAAAGTTAATCCTGGGCATTTTATGTTTCTTAAATTCCACCTTTAGTAGTATCCTAAAATGTTTTCAGTTCACAAATCAACTCTACACACAGATATTCCTACCACCAATGTAGCCACCATAGATTTAAAGTGTACCTTCCACTCTGTTAAAAGCCCCTCCAACATCCAAAGGCAAAACAGTGGTTTAAAATAAAGCTTTTGCTCTTAAAAAAAAAAAAAAAGAAAGAAAAAAAAATACTTACCTTGGCTCCACGTATTTGTGAAGGTTCTAATTTATCCAGGTCATGGTATAGCTAGTAGAAGTTAGTTACATTCAACTGGACTATAATGATGAAGATGTTTCATATCTTCTCCAAGCCACTTCTTCAGTTCTAATAAATAATAAGAAGATAACCCAGTATTGATGTAGCATCCTCCTAGTGTAGAGTAGGCTGCTAGGTACATTTAGTTTGGATCCACTGTAATCAGTGGAGCATAGGTTGATTATTTAGGACTGCTCAGTGTTTTGTAAGCTGCCTTTCTGTTGCTTTCCCCTGGAAACTAGAAGTATAGTAGGAAGAAGGACAAAACAAGCAGCATGATGAATATTTATGGAACTCCAGCCAATCCCTGGGAATGAGAGCCCATAAATAGTCTGAGGCCTGAGCAGCAAGTGCAGTGTTCTTGGGTCTAGTCCAGCAGGAGGACACCCCAATGAGGGGGCTCTGCCCCCTGGTGCAAGGTCCAATCCACTGGAGAAGTATAAGCTACTTAGCTTCCTGCTCACGTTCAGATGCAATTCGGCCAAATCCTCACACTGTACAGGGGGTCCCCTAGTTACAAACTTCTGACTTACAAACGACTCCTACTTGTACAAACGGAAGGAGACAACAGGAAGTGAAAGGAAATCTACCCCTAGGAAGGGAAATTCACTCCTGTAAGAGTTATTATGAGAAAAAGGTACCTCCACTGATGCTTTATCACCAATTCCTGTTTCCACAACCCAAAATTTTCATAATCCAATTGTCATTGGGACAGAAAGTGAGGTGAAATCTTCTGAACAGGGGCACAGACAGCAAAAAAAAAAACATTGCATGGGTTGTTAACTCTTCCCTGTGTTATCCAAAAAGCTTAAAAATATTTTTTTTAGCTGGAGCTACACTTAAAAAATGTACCTGTTCCAACTTATAAACAGATTCAACTTAAGAACAAACCTACAGAACCAGTCTTGTTTGTAACCCGGGGACCGCCTGTACATGAGTCTGCACTTCCCCACCCGCCGCTGCAGATTCTTTGCAGATAGTAAAAATTATTCCTTTAAGGCTTAAGGTTAAACTAGATGCAAAGCCAACGTACCAGTGTAGTGGTTGAATTATGCATTGGCAGGGGAAGATAACTCTCATTGTGATAAGAATGCACATCGGCACGTGTTTGTTTTGAGATATTGGCTGGTTCGTGGAAGCATGTAAAGAGTTTTATTATTGAGCTGTTCCCTGTTGGACAGAAGCATACCTGAAAAAATATGTATGAAAGCAGGACTGATTTTAAAGCAACCTTCTAGTATAGATATACAGTAGAACTGCCATTGCTGACTTGTTTTTGAAGGTGCGTGTTTCAGGGCTTCTTCTCCTTCCTTCAACACATGGTTAATTGTTGTCCTGGAACAACCAAGGACTCAAACAATCTATTGCCATTATACAGTCACAGATCAAACAATGAACCATGTGCATATCCAGTGTTAGTTGACTCTTTAAGTTGGTGGTGTTCAATTTACTTGATATAGGGGAGCTCAAGTGCTGACCCTGAAATCACCAAGTGGACACACAAATTATTTATTATTTTAAATGTAATGCTCAGACTGTGGAAATACTACAGGAGATGGTCAGAGGCTGCATACATACTACAAGAGATGGTCAGACACTGAAAACATCCTACAAGAGATAGTCAAAGACTGCAGACATAATAATACAAGAGATGGTCAGGGACTGCAGACATACTACAGGAGATGATCAGAGACTGCAGACATACTACAGGAGATGGTCAGAGACTGCAGGCATAATACAAGAGATGGTCAAAGACTGCAGACATACTACAGGAGATGGTCAGAGACTGCAGACATACTACAGGAGCTGGTCAGAGACTGCAGACATACTACAGAAGATGGTCAGAAAGTGCTGACATACTACAGGAGATGGTCAGAGAGTGTAGACATACTACAGGGGATGGTCAGAGAGTGTAGACATACTACAGGAGATGGTCAGAAAGTGCAGACATAATTATAGTAGATGGTCAGAGAGTGCAGACATAATTATAGTAGATGGTCAGAGACTGCAGACATGCTACAGGAGATGGTTAGAGAGTTCAGACATACTACAGGAGATAGTCGGAAAGTGCTGACATACTACAGGAGATGATCAGAGAGTGCAGACATACTACAGGAGATGGTCAGAAAGTGCTGACATACTACAGGAGATAGTCAGAGACTGCAGACATACTACAGGAGATGGTCAGAGACTGCAGACATACTACAGAAGATGGTCAGAAAGTGCTGACATACTACAGGAGATAGTCAGAGAGTGCAGACATAATTATAGTCGATGGTCAGAGACTGCAGACATGGTAAAGGAGATGGTTACAGAGTTCAGACATACTACAGGAGATGGTCAGACACTGCAGACATATAATAGGAGATGGTTAGGGACTGCAGACATACTACATGAGATGGTCAGAGAGTGCAAACATACTATAGTAGATGGTTAGAGACTTCGGACATACTACAGGCGATGGTTAGAGAGTGCAGGCATACTATGGTAGATAGTCAGAGACTGCAGACACACTGCAAGAGATAGTCGGAGACTGCAGACATATAACAGGAGATGGTCAGGGTCAGCAGTCATACTACAAGAGATGGTCAGAGATTGCAGGCATACTAAAAGAAATGGTCAGAGAGTGTAGATATACTATAGCAAAGACTATAGACAGACTACAGGTCAAGATCAAAGACTGTAGTGATGCTACAGGAGATGGTTAGAGAATAGAGACTACAGACATGCTATAGAGCTGCAAAGAAGCAGAATTACCAGTATAGGTTAGACAGCGATGTATGAAATATCTCCAGGGTTTGAGAGATAGCATGACCCATGGTCAATTCTGCCTCTTTGAGTCCTTTTATTCATAAACAAAATCCAAGCCATGATAAAGGGATGTGATTTAAAGCCCGTGAAACGCGTCAGTAGTTTTATGTGATCACCAGTAAAGCTACTTACACTGGTTTCTGTCCGGCTCTCCTGTTGTGTTTTTAGGTTTTGGGGTGTTTTCTGGGTACTTGGACAGCCTCACCAGAGCCAGCGATCTCATTCTCCATTTTACTGAGTAAATACGTTTTGAAGTCGCAGAGACTGTTGTATACGTCATGTTTGGAGCTGCTGGCATTTGGCAGTTAATGTTCAGGCCTCATACACAGACATGGGAGATCTGGTATCTGATACACACACATACCTGACAGAAAAAATAAATAAATCTGACATTTGCATTTAGAAGCCGAGTCTATAGGCTGTGTAAACAGACACCTAGAACCTTGCTGGCTGCGGTACTTATCGAACACGACCACTGCGAAATTCAAGCCTTTGATGCAGGGAAAAGCTGTGGAAGTGTAATTTTAGGAAAACAGGACACAGGAAATCAATGATGGGAAGAGGCAATGTGCCCGTCCTTCTGGCTTTGACATGTTGAGTAAGTGAAGGCATAAAAAAAAGGCCCAGAATTATATGGAGCATAGAAAAAAGCCACCTCCTGCGTTAAGCTTGCCATGCTTGAAAGTGACATTTGTGGGAAGGCTGGATATGTGACTCCAATATTAGATAGAAGCTTTTAGCGGAGACGTTCGGGGAGAGAGCAGTGGTTTGTGGTGATGAAGAGGAAGGTTCCATATTAAATTCTCATACTAAGCAAGGTGAGCTTGGCGTTGTCATTGGGTGCCATACCTCATAATGCAGTACTTGGAGGCGCTTCAGAAAGTGTGCTTGAAATATCAATGCACTTTAACCCCAGATTATTTCCTTTACTCGTAGCTGGACAAATAAACTATGGTTTCTAATACGGGGCATTGCATTTTCCTTCTCCTTTCCTGTCTATTGAGAAGTATCACCCGGGGTCCAGAATGTTTTAATTCCCTTCTGTTTAACCACTTGCTTACCGGGCACTTAAACCCCCCTCCTGCCCAGACCAATTTTTAGTTTTCAGTGCTGTCATACTTTGAATGACAACTGCGCGGTCATACAACACTGTACTCAAATGAAACTTTTATAATTTGGGGTTTTTATTTTTTGCTAAACTAACAAAAAAAGACAGAAATTTTTGATAAAAAAACAAAAAACATTTCATTGTTTGTTATAAAAGTTTGCAAAGGGGTAATTTTTCTCCTTCATTGATATTCGCTGATGAGGCTGCATTGATGGGCACTGATGGGCTGCATTGATGGGCACTGATGGGCTGCACTAATGGGCACTGATGGGCTGCATTGATGGGCACTGATGGGCTGCATTGATGGGCACTGATGGCCTGCATTGATGGGCACTGATGGGCTGCACTAATGGGCACTGATGGGCTGTATTGATGGGCACTGATGGGCTGCATTGACGGGCACTGAATGGGCTGCACTGATGGGCTGCATTGATGGGCACTGATGGGCTGCACTAATGGGCACTGATGGGCTGCATTGATGGGCACTGATGGGCTGCACTGATGGGCTGCATTGATGGGCACTGATGGGCTGCACTAATGGGCACTGATGGGCACTGATGGGCTGCACTGATGGGCACAGATAAGGCGACACTGATAGGCACTGATAAGACACCACTGATGGGCACTGATAAGACGGCACTGATGGGCCCTGATGGGCTGCATTGACGGGCACTGAATGGGCTGCACTGATGGGCTGCATTGATGGGCACTGATGGGCTGCACTAATGGGCACTGATGGGCTGCATTGATGGGCACTGATGGGCTGCATTGATGGGCACTGATGGGCTGCACTAATGGGCACTGATGGGCTGCATTGATGGGCACTGATGGGCTGCACTGATGGGCACAGATAAGGCAACACTGATAGGCACTGATAAGACAGCACTGATGGGCACTGATAAGACGGCACTGATGGGTGGCATTGATAAGTGGCACTGATAGATGTCACTGATGGGCACTGATAGGTGGCACTGATGGGCACTGGTAGGTGGCACTGATGGGCAGCACTGGTGATGAGGCACTGATTGGTGACATTTATAGGTGACACTGTGGGCACTGATGGGTGGTACTGTGGGCACTGGTAGGTGGTGCTGGTGGGCACTGATGGGTGGCACAGGTGGGCACAGAAGCCTCTACAGAGGCTATCCATGACAGGACTGATGTCCCTCTCACAGTCGCCGGTGATCGGCTTTCTTTTTTTCTCCTAACGCTACCAGTGAGGAGAGCCGATTACTGACTCTGTTTACAGCTGTCATTGGCTGACAGCTGATCACGTGGTAAGGGGTCGGGATCGACCCCTTACTCCGATCTGTGATCAGCCGAGTTTCATAGACTCGCTGACAGTGTAAAAATAAAAAATTAAAAGTAAAATAAATAAGAAAAAAAAATACAAGTGTCCCCCATCCCGCTGAGCTTGTGGACAGAAGCTAACATAGTTACATAGTAGGTGAGGTTGAAAAAAGACACAAGTCCATCCAGTCCAACCTATGTGTGTGATTATGTGTCACTATTACATTGTATTTCCCTGTATGTTGTGGTCATTCAGATGCTTATCTAATAGTTTCTTGAAACTATCGATGCTCCCCGCTGAGACCACCGCCTGTGGAAGGGAATTCCACATCCTTACCGCTCTTACAGTAAAGAACCCTCTACGTAGTTTAAGGTTAAACCTTTTTCTTCTAATTTTAATGAGTGGCCACGTGTCTTGTTAAACTCCCTTCCGCAAAAAAGTTTTATCCCTATTGTGGGTTCACCAGTACGGTATTTGTAAATTGAAATCATATCCCCTCTCAAGTGTCTCTTCTCCAGAGAGAATAAGTTCAGAGCTCGCAACCTTTCCTCATAACTAAGATCCTCCAGACCCTAACGCATACGTAAGTCACACCTGCATATGAAAACGGTGTTCAAACCGCACATGTGATGTATTGCCGCGATCGTTAGAGTGAGAGCAATAATTCTAGCACTAGACCTCCTCTGTAACTCAAAAATGGTAACCTGTAGAAATTTAAACGTCGCCTATGGAGATTTTTAAGGGTCAAAGTTTGTCACCATTCCACGAGCGGACGCTATTCTAAAGTGTGACATGTTGTGTATCAATTTACTTAGTGTAACATTATCTTTCACAGTATAAAACAAATTGGAATAACGTTACTGTTGTCTTATTTTTTAAGTCAAAAAAGTGTATTTTACCCCAAAAATTGCGCTTGTAAGACCACTGCGCATATACGGTGTGACATAAAGTATTGCAACAACATTTTTTTCTCTAGGGTGTCTGAAAAAAATATATAATGAAAAAAAAAATGATTTTAACTTGTAAACAACAAGTGTCAAAAAGAGGCTCGGTCCTTAACCACTAGACGAATGACGGCCACAGCGCGGACCTGCATTCCCGGGTTATCTTTTTTTTTTTTTTTACTCACGCTGACAGCGCAAGTAAAAAAAAAAACGATCACCGGCTCAGATGTAAGGGACATCGGTCCCGAAGTGGAAGAGGCACATCTGCCTCATCAGTGCCCAATAAAAGTGCCACCTAACACTGCCCACAGTGCCTACAGTGCCACCTAACAGTGCCCACAAGTGCCACCTATCAATGCCCACAAGTACCACCTATCAATGCCCACCTGTAGTGCCAATCAGTGCCACCTGCCAGTGCTGCCCATCACTGCCACCAATCAGTGCCCATCACTGCCACCCATCAGTGCCCATCACTGCCGCCTATCAGTGCCCATCACTGCCACCTCATCAGCGTACATCAATGAAGGAGAAAAATTACCCGTTTTAAATTTTTTATAACAAAATATTTAAAAAAAAACAATTTATTTTTTAAAAATTCAGTTTTTTACATTTTTTTTAACAAAAAGTAAAAACCGCAGAGGTGATCAAATACCACCAAAAGAAAGCTCTATTTGTGCTGAAAAAATGATAAAAATTTCATTTGGGTACAGTGTTGTATGACCGCGCAATTGTCATTCAAAGTGCGTCAGCGCTGAAAGCTGAAAATTGGTCTGGATAGGAGGGGGGTTTAAGTGCCCTGTAAGCAAGTGGTTAAAGGAGTTGTAATCCCTCGTGTTTTTTCACCTTAATGTATCCTATGCATTAAGGTGAAAAAACACCTGGCAGTGACCAGCCTCCCGTTTTACTTACCTGAGCCCTGGAACTTGACCCGCTGTCTCTCTGCCCCGGGTTCTCTGCTCTTGATTGGATAGATTGATAGCAGCGCAGCCATTGGCTCCCGCTGCTGTCAATCAAATCCAATGCCGAGTCATACATTCAGCGGCTATGGACGCTGAATGCTGGACTCGGGAGCGCACCCGCAAGGTAACCCCCACAAGAGAGCGCTCCTCCTAGGGGGTTATCAAATGGGGGGAGGAGCCGAGAGAGCCGACCCCAGAAGAGCAGGTTCGGGGGCCACTCTGTGCAAAATGACCTGCACAGTGGAGGTAAGTATGATATGTTTGTTATTTAAAAAAAAAAAAACAAAAAAAAAAAAACCCTTACAATCACTTTAAGTGGTTAATCTACAAACATCCCTTACCTGCATAGGCAGTATTTTTGTAAAAGTGAACTATCCTTTTAAGGATGGCATTTATACCACCACAGAAGGATTGCATTCTTCCTATTGACCACAAATGTTAGATATTTTTCCATTGACCCCCAATTAGTATAAGTATGGGTTCTAGGGTTGCCACCTTTTCTTTAAGTCAAACCCGAACACTTTTGCAGCGCAAAGCAATTTTTTTTTTTATAGTATAAACTTTACATAGATTTTGCTACTAAATAACATTTCTAATCATATGAAGTTAATAACAAGAGTTCCTCCTTATACACTATATTACCTAAAGTATTAGTGTTCCCCCTTTACATCTGAGTCCACAGAGTTCCCCTTTACATCTGAGTCCACAGAGTTCCCCTTTACATCTGAGTCCACAGAGTTCCCCTTTACATCAGAGTTCACAGAGTTCCCCTTTATATCAGAGTCCACAGAGTTCCCCTTTACATCTGAGTCCACAGAGTTCCCCTTTACATCTGCATCCACAGAGTTCCCCTTTTACATCTGAACTCACAGAGTTCCCTTTCACTGTAAGGGGGACTCTGCAGACTCTGATGTAAGGGAGAACTCTGGGGACTCTAACATAAGGGATGCTCTGGGAACCCTGATTTAAGGGGGAACACTGAGAACACTGATGTTCGGAGAGGACTCTGATATAGGGGAAACATTGTGGCCTCTGGTGTAAAGGAGAACTCTGATGTAAGGGGTGCTCTGAGAACCCTGATTTGCCTTAGTGTTCTTACCCAGAGGCAGGAGAGAGAAGGAGGAGACTTCAGTCACAGACAGATGGATGGATATTGAGCTCACTCACCCCTTGGCAGTCAGCACCTCTCATCCAGATGGATCTGAGGCTGCTGGACTTCAAATTTCCGGCCCCCACTTTCCTTTTCTAAGGCACAGTGCCGGGGATTGGAGTGTGGGCAGACACAGAGGGGTGGGGGGATGCAGATCGAGCCCTCTCTCCTCTCCCATCTGTGTGTGTTTGGGGGGGTTGTTAGTGCTGGCTTTGGGCAGTGTGAAGGAGTGACCTGCAGCCAGCAACCCTGCTGGGAAGCCAAAGTCCAGTCTAAATAATGTGTCCGGGTTTCAGACAGTCCGAAACCCGGACACATGATTCCAAACCCGAACGGGTGAATCCTGGACAGTTAGCAACCCTAATGGGTTCCTCAAGACCTCAAAATTATTAGGGGTTCCTCAGTGGTAAAACAGTTGAGAAAGGCTCAGGCTCAGGAACACTGCGTTAGGCATATGAGGTCCATTTCAAAGTGTCTGGTCTGTAGTAGAAGTTCTGAGGTCAATAAAGCTCCACTACTAAGGCAGCCAAACAAAAGCGATAACACAAAGGGGGGATCTGTGACTTGCAAGCATCCCGGTGATATTGTGTCTAAGGTCAGCTCTTCTGCATCGCAGGCTTTGTGGTTTAATTAACCTCGACAGGCTCCCTAATGGGGCCCTCTCCAATCCCCAGGCCCCACGGCAGATGCGTGGGCTGCTATGGCTATTGTCACTGCTTCAAAGCTAATTAACTTCTCCAATTCAGGAGTGAATTCAAAGCCCATTGTGAACCCACGCGTTTTCCTCGCTGTGTAAAAATTAAATTAACAAGAAAACATATTAGGAAGCCTGCAAATCTACCGCGTTCAATTATATCTGTTGTGGGCACGGGACCGAAACAATTAAAAAGTGTTAATAAACACACTTCCTAAGTGGCAGGCTGACCGCTGGCTTCCTGTTCAACAAGTCTAATTATTTTTTAGGGTCTTTACGTATTTAGTCTTTTAATGATGTAAAAATGAAGGGTGCTTGTGTGTGAGACGCTTCACAATACCTATTTATGGGCTGTTTATTGAGGTCAGGAAATCACGGCGTTGGCACAGCTATATCTACAGGGAAAAAGACAAGAAACATCATAGTCATATACATGCAATTATACTTAACAAAATATCACTTCAAATGTAGGTGATGGTTGCCCCCTTCCTCACTGCATAACATTTCTTTACAAGAACCTCTTAATGGAACTTTGTAGGCATCTTTTTTTACCAGCCATTCATTGCTTATGGAGAGCCGCTTAGTACCCGCTATTATCTATATACACTATATTACCTAAAGTATTGGGACGCCTGCCTTTACACGCACATGAACTTTAATGGCATCCCAGTCTTAGTCCGTAGGGTTCAATATTGAGTTGGTCCACCCTTTGCAGCTACAACACCTTCAACTCTTCTGGGAAGGCTGTCCACAAGGTTTAGGAGTGTGTGTATGGGGATGTTTGACCATTCTTCCAGAAGCGCATTTGGGTGGTCAGGCACTGATGTTGGATGAGAAGACCTGGTTTGCAGTCTCCACTCTAATTCACCCCTAAGGTTTTCTATCGGGTTGAGGCCAGAACTCTGTGCAGGCCAGTCAAGTTATTAGACCCCAAACTTGCTCATCCACACTAAATTGCCAAAAGTATTGGGCCACCCCTCCAAATCATTTGGTGGAGGGGGTTTTGTTACATAGTTACATTGTAGGTGAGGTTGAAAAAAGACACAAGTCCATCAAGTCCAACCTATGTGTGATTATGTGTTAGTATTACATTACATATCCCTGTATGTTGCGTTCATTTAGGTGCTTATCTAATAGTTTCTTGAAACTATCGATGCTCCCCACTGAGACCACCGCCTGTGGAAGGGAATTCCACATCCTTGCCGCTCTTACAGTAAAGAACCCTCTACGTAGTTTAAGGTTAAACCTCTTTTCTTCTAATTTTAATGAGTGGCCACGAGTCTTGTTAAACTCTCTTCTGCAAATGTGGTGTGGTCATTTGGAGGGGTGGCCCAATCTTCACCCTAACCCCCCTAATACTTAACTATCTCGATCCAGTGAAGTGCACGAGAGCAGAGGCTCTCCCAGTTTGTTCCTCCTCATTGGCTGAGACAGCAGTGGGAGCCATTGGCTCCCTCTACTGTCAATCACAGCCAGTAAGCCAATGAGGAGAGAGCAGTGGCGGGGCCAAGCCATGCTTCGTTTGTTACTAGACCAGCCTTTTTCCACCTGGGTGTCTTGAGGATTCTTCAGGGGTCCCTTGGCAAAATGCCTAAAAATGTATCAAAAATTGTATACAAGCTGGCCGGTGGATCAAGCCTCCCTTTTAGTTACACAAAGCCATGGGTTTTCAAGCTTTTTTATGCTTTTTTGGGCTTTCAAGCTTAGAGTGATATTAAAGATAGGAGCCCCAATCCTCCTCTTCTCGGGTACCCCCGCTGGCACTCCTGGCCCCTCCCTCTGGCAGAGTGCACCCAAACAAGCTCGCTCCTGAGCCGCTGCTCTGTGTGTCTATTCTCAACCATTTTTCAGTCAATGCACCCTTTAAAATTATGGATAGTCTCAAGGCATGCCATTGTAAAATTTAAAAAACTATTCTAATAGTATTATATAATGCAGCAACATACACACACACACACATGTAGGGCACCCAACGTTAGAGGTGATATATTCTTCCAAAGCAAATACACTTTTGCACACTGTTGCTGACTAGTATTCCAATGTTTCTCTTTTCCCTCAATTTCTCTCCATCAGTCAGCTAATGTGACCCCAGTGATGAAGGAGAGAGGAGGGTCAAACAAGCATGCTGTAGAGGCGACAGACATCCTCCTTATCAACTGATGACATCATTGGTGGTTAGGATGCCAGTGTCTAGAAAGTCGTAATTAGACATGTGCACTGCCGAAAAATTCTGTTTTCTTTTTTCTTTTTGTTTTGTTCGTTTTATTTATTTATTTTTTTGGTTTTTCGGATCATTCGTTATAATCGAAATTCGTTATTTCGAATAAATTCGTAAATTCTGAAAAATTTGAATTTGGTTAGTTCCATTCATATAGATGCAGTATTCCTTATTTTGCAAATTCAGAAAATTTTGAATTCAGTTTGTTCCATTCGTATGGATGCGGTAGTCGTTAGTTCGGTAATTCGGAAATTCGGAAAAATTCTAATTTGGTACGTTCCATTCGTATAGATGCGGTATTCGTTTAGAAAATTCGTAAATTCGGATAAAATCGTATTTGTTACGTTCACTAACAGGCAGTAAAATTAGAATTCTGAAAATGTATTAGTGTATAACTATTATTATAGTTTTTATTATTATTATTTATTATTAAATAATAATTAAAAAAAAAACTTTAATAATTTGTTACGTTCAATAACAGCCAAATTTGAAAGAAAATTCCAATACCTATAATTTACCAGTTTATAACTATTACTATAATTGTATTATTATTATTAAAAAATATTATTAATAATAAAAAACTATAATAATGGTTAATAATTCGTTACGTTCACTAACAGCCAAATTTGAAAGAAAATTCCAATACCTATAATTGGTTTATAACTATTATTATAGTTTTTATTAATAGTATTATTATTATTAATAATAATAATAATAATAATAATAATAATAATAATAATAATAATAATAATAATAATAATAAATAATAATCATAAAAAACTATAATAATGGTTAATGAACCTAATAATTTAATTATAATATAAATTTTCCGAATGTTTTTTGTTCTTTCGGATTTTCGTTCTTTCGAATTTCCGAATTTTCCTTCTTATTTTTGAATTTCCAGTTTTTCGTTATTTCAAATTTTCGCTCTTTTTAAAAAAATTTTTGGGGAAAAATTCGTTAAATGGTTTTTAGTTAATTTGGATTCCGAATTAACGAATATACCGAATTTTGACGAAAAACGAATTTGAAATTAAACTAATTGCACATGTCAAGTTGTAATGGTGCACAATGAAAACCCATGGCTTTATGTAACTAAAAGGGAGGCTTGATCCACCTGCCAGCTTGTATACAATTTTTGATACATTTTTAGGCATTTTGCCAAGACACCCCTGAAGAAACCTCAAGGCACCCAGGTGGAAAAAGGCTGGTCTAGTCACACACAGAGCATGGCTCGGCCCCACCACTGCTCTCTTCTCATTGGCTTACTGGCTGTGATTGACAGTAGAGGGAGCCAATGGCTCCCACTGCTGTCTCAGCCAATGAGGCGGAACAAACTAGGAGAGCCCCTGCTCTCGTGCACTTCACTGGATCGAGATAGGTAAGTATTAGGGGGGTTGGGGTGGCTGCTGCACCCAGAGCCTTTACAACCACTTTAAATATCAGTGTTGGGACAATCTGCGTTTAACTCATCAACCCCCTATCCCCAAGTTTTTATTTTCTATTATTGTTATACAGGTGAAGCAAGGTCCCAGGCCTCCTTTAGTCTAATGAGAACCTCCAGAGCCAAGAACAGCTGACATCCTTCTGTATAGAGTGGGTTGCAAGGCATAGTGGGTGTAATGTGAGGTAGATTCATGGGTACCAGACACATCTTGAATGCAAAGAGATTTATTTTCTCTTGAACAGAACTGTGGGAGAGAGGGTTTAGGGCCAAGGCACCCTTAGATAGTTGCAACGTCAATTGGCAGACTCCGAGACTTCTACAGGTAGACAGCCATGCAAGGAAAGGCATCCAGCAAGACACCACATCTGCATGTGTAGGAGCGCTGTCTCCTATGGCAACAGTCTTAGAACAGTTCCTAACACAAGTTGTAACAAACTCCTTTACTTTTATACAATCACTTCTTGTAGATCCCTAGCCCACTGAGCTCCCAGTCTCTCTCACTAGACTTGCTGATTCACTGCCACTGTATCCCGTGAGCTCTTCTAATCTTCTTACTTTAGTATCTTCCTCAAGCGTCACCCCGTTTCCCTGCTGGGTCCCTTGCTTGGCACTCAAGGTACTCCTCAAGTGTCACCCCACTGGCTGGGTCTCTGGTTTGGCACCTGCTGAAGTTTCCCGATTCTTCACCGTCCCCGTCTGGTGAGAATACTGCTCCGGTACTTGCTTCAGCTACTCACTGTGGTCCCTGGTAACAAGGTGGATGGCCACTTAGTGGCGACAGCTTCCCCTCTCTACCTCCAACCATGACAGGTTCTCTGGCTGGCAGAACTGTCACTTCTGGTTGGACTGCAAGCCCCAATCCCAACCCTACGCTGCTCTCTTGCTTCTGGTCCTCTGGTCCGCTGCTCTCTTGCTAGGCCCTCAGAGAGCCTAGCAGCCAGATGTCCCCGGGATAGGCCCAAACTCCGGCCTAGCAGCCCGGGGCAGCACAACACCACCCAGACAGCCGTCCAGGTGGCACAGAACCGTGATCACCTGACCCCACCCAAATAAATAGGTTCTCCCAGCAGTCTAAGGGGCCAAGAAAACCCCTGCCCATTGGCTGAGACACCCCATTATACTCCTAATCTGTTCTTGCATCGCCCTTATCTTATCTAATGTCACCAGGTACCCGGCCACCCAGCGACAGAAGAGAGAAGTGCAGCAATTCCAGACTTAGGGTGACATCAGTTCATCCCTAGCAATTGGCCAAGGCGTGACGGTTCTGTTAGCCAGAGAACCTGTCGTGGTCGGAGGTAGAGGGGAAGCTGTCGCCACTAAGGGACCATCCACCTTGTTACCAGGGACCACAGTGAGTAGCTGAAGCAAGTACCGGAGCAGTATTCTCACTAACCGGGGACGGCGAAGAATGTGGAAACTTCAGCAGGTGCCAAACCAAAGACCCAGCCAGTGGGGTGACGCTTGAGGAGTACCTGGAGCGTCAAGCCAGGGACCCAGCAGGGAGGCAACTATACCTGGCAGGTAAATTTAGGAGCAACCCTGCCTAAACATCAGGGTGCTACACGGGATTTATATAGAGCCAACAGTTTTCGCAGCGCTCTACAGAGTAAAGGGAGACATACAGTTACAATACAGTTTAATACAAGAGGATTAGAAGGACCCTGCTTGTGAGAGCTTACAATCTAAAAGGGAGGAGCAAAGTGAGGCAATAACTGTGAGGGATGGGCTTATGGAGAAAGTAGAAATACAATTTTTAGGTGGAGGTGGGAAGGTTCCCTGAAGAGATGAGTTCTCTAAAACCAGACAGAGTAGGACAGAGCAGGAGATAGGAGTTCCAGAGGATGGGAGAGGCTCTGGAGAAGTCCCGGAGGCAAGCATGGGAGTTAGATAGCAGGAAGTCTTGGGAGGAACAGAGAAGATGTTTTGGTTGATATTTTGGGATGATGATGGTTATGCCGCTGAGGGCAGAGTTGTGTATGGCTTATACGTTGTGGTTCATATTCTGAAATGTTTACATTGGGAAATCAGATTTCAGCGGAGGGATTGGCAGAGAGGGATGGCGGACACTGAACGCTTGGTAAGGTAGATAAGTCTAGTAGCAATGTCTTCTTCTATGGATGTGGATAGAAACAGCCCATCACTCTCTGCTGTATGCAACTCTTATCATCTCCATTCAAATTTTAATTAATTTTCAAAAATCCGAATCGTTCATTGTCTTGTGTTCCCGAATGCTCCTTTGTACCGTGCTGAGTGATACAAGCTCTCAGCTTCTGCATTGTGCATATAACACACTGTGTCGTTGTATATGACCCCGCAGTGCATAACAAGGAAAATATAGAGATTACAGTTACTTTCATTCTTTTTTGAGGGCTCTTAACTGCATGTTTAACTCTATCAATCACCTGATTGCCACGCTGTGATCCAAACAACACTTTGTTTTTGCTATAAAATAACTGTTCTGATTATCTGCTGATTTTTTTTCTCTTTAGCAACAGACATTTTCACTTGTTTACTTTGAAAATTACACTGTAAGGACTCGGATACACTTGCGGTTGGGATGGGGGGGGTAAAAACAAAGCAAAAAAACAGGCAGTTGTGTCCCATTACCACCCCCCTTAAAGAGGAACTGCAGTCTGCTCACATAATTTGTAATAAAAACATCTTTGCCATTCTGAAGCTTCCCTCCAACCACTTTGCATATTATTTTATATATACTGCGATTCTGTACTTGCCAAATATGCTGCAGAAATTTCCCTCCACTCAGTGTGGCTGCAGCCATTTTAATTGTGGGCAGCTGAAGCTGCTGCCTGTTCACGTCCTGGATTTTCACAGACACACCTCCAGCTCTGCAGCTTTCATTGGCCCTCTTATGACTCCCCCCTCCTCCCTTCCTGGAAAACTCTCACGAGAGTGAGAGAGCTGTGCATGATGTCATAAGCCTAGGCTTTTTACCAGACAAGAAACAGGAAGTGAGCTGTATAAGGTATTTACTGGCAGAAAAAAAATTTTACTATCCAAAGTTAAGACAACAACGGCAGAAGATTTAGTAGATGGAAAGATAAAAAAAATGACTGAAGTTCCGCTTTAAGGCCCCTTTCACACTGGGGCGGTGGGGGCGTCGGCGGTAAAACCGCGCTATTTTTCGCGCCGCTTTACCGTCGTTTTACCATCGTAGAGGCAGTATTCGGCCGCTAGCTGTGCGGTTTTAACCCCCACTGACGGCTGAAAAAGGGTTAAAAACGCTCACATAGCACCACTACAGCGGTGGTATAGCCGCGGTATTGCCGCGCTGCCCCATTGATTTCAATGGGCAGGAGCGGTGAAGGAGCGGTGAATACACCGCTCCTTCACCACTCCAAAGATGCTGTTTGCAGGAGTTTTTTTCCTCTCCTGCCAGCGCACCACTTCAGTGTGAAAGCCCTCGGACTTTAACATTGGAGACACAGCAGCGGCAGTTTTAGGTCAGTTTGCAGGTGCTATTTTTAGCGCAATAACGCCTGCAAACCGCCCCAGTGTGAAAGGGGCCTAAGTGGAACTAAACCCATTGATTTAACGGTTTTTTTAAAAAAACAGTTATATTCCCATCATGCCGGAAATGCTAACTGTCACATTTGCTTGTGCTCTCAAAACCATCAAATGGCTGGTGTCATAACTGATCACATGTGCAGCATCATGGCAGCTGTAAATCAAATAGAGGCTAAGATGGCAGCTTCCTTGGTTGAAAAGGATAGCAGGGTTTTGTTCCACTTTAACCGCTTGCTGACCAGCCGCCGTCATTACACGGCGGCAAGTCGGCACGATCCCGTGAGCAGTCGTAGCTATGCGTCGGCACCTTTAAGCGGGATAGAAGGCGCGCGTGCGCCCGCTGCACTGCGGGGGTGCCGATACTCGTGGCCGACAGCCGCGATGACCGCCAGCCACAAGCGATCGCGGGCATGAGAGGTAAACACACAAATACCTATTCTGTTCTGAGAGGAGAGACAGATCATGAGTTCCTAATAGCTAGGAACCACGATCTGTCATTTCCTCTAGTCAGTCCCCTCCCCCTACAGTTAGAAACACTCACAAGGGAACACAGTTAACCCCTTGATCGACCCCCTAGTGTTAATCCCTTCCCTGCCAGTGACATTTTTTACAGTAATCAGTGCATTTTTATAGCAGTGATCGCTGTATAAATGCCAATGGTCCCAAAAATGTGTCAAAAGTGTCCGATGTGTCCGCCATAATGTCGCAGTCCCGATAAAAATCGCAAATCGCCGCCATTACTAGTAAAAAAAAAAATAATAAAAATGCTATAAATCTTTGTAGACGCTATAACTTTTGCGCAAACCAATCAATATACGCTTATTGCGATTTTTTTTACCAAAAATATGTAGAAGAATATGTATTGGCCTAAACTGAGAAAAATGTGCTTTTTTATTTATTATAGCAAAAAGTACAAAATATTGTGTTTTTTTTTCAAAATTGTCGCTCTTTTTTTGCTTATAGCGCAAAAAATAAAAACCGCAGAGATGATCAAATACCACCAAAAGAAAGCTCTATTTGTGGGGGAAAAAAAAGGACGTCAATTTTTGTTGGGTGCAGCGTCGCAGGACCGCGCAATTGTCAGTTAAAATGACGCAGTGCCGAATCGCAAAAAATGGCCCGGTCATTCAGCAGCCAAATCTTCCGGGGCTGAAGTGGTTGAGCTCCAAAGACAGAGGCGGGAAAATACCCCCTGTTGCATTCAGTGGGCAGTACTTCCACTGAACATGATCCATTGAAGTCAATGGGGCTGCACCTCAACAGGCCTGATTTGAAGACTCTATTTATGGCATGGTCTCTGCCTTCCTCCACACTGCTCATAGGCACCATGATTTACCTATACAGCATACAAGCTTAATGGGGGCTCACCTTGTTCCACAGAAAGCAGGCATCCCAAAAAATTGGAAAACTTCTTAACACCTTCATAGAACCTACAAGTGCTAGAAAAAGTTCATACTTCTGATTCAATATGTTTGCCAAATATAATAGCTATATGACCAAGGCTCACGCCGAAACGCGTCAGTCGTTTGCTTTTTAATGCTCAAATGTAGCAAATACATTTTTGCATCAAGGACTTTGCAGTTGCCGGCTCTTCTCTCTTATATATAATAGCTAAATACCCTTTAACCACTTGACATCCAGAAGATTTACCAGCTTCCCGACCAGGCCATTTTTTGCGATAGGGCACTGCGTTACTTCAACTGACAATTGCGCGGTCGTGCAACGCTGTACCCAAATAAAATGTATGTCCTTTTCCCCACAAATAGAGCTTACTTTTGGTGGTATTTGATCACCTCTGCCATACTTTTGTGCGCTATAAACAACAAAAGACCGACAATGTTGAGAAAAAACAAAATTTTCTGCTATAAAACATATCCAATAAATAAATAGAAAAAATCTAATTTCTTCATCAATTCAGGCCAATATGTAGTCTTTTACATATTTTTGGTAAATAAAATTCCAATAAGCTAATATTGATTGGTTTGCACAAAAGTTATAGCATCTACAAACTACGGGATTTTTTTTTGTGCTAGTAATGGTGGCAATCAGCGACTTATAGCGGGACTGCAATATTGCAACGGACAGTTGGACACTAACTGACACATTTGACACTTTTTGGAGACAAGTGACCCTAATACATTGATCAGTGCTAAAAATATATACTGTCACTGTACTAATGACATTGGTTGGGAAAGGGGTTAAACATCAGATCAAAGGGTTAACTGTGTTCCTAGCCTGTGTTTGAGTGTACTGTGAGGGAGGTGCTTTTACTAGGGAAAGACATGGATCCTAGTCCATGCTTTGCAGAGACACAGGATCCATGCCTTCCATCCTGTTAGAACGGCGATCTGCCTTGTTTACATACAGTAGGTGCTGGATGATCAGCAGGTGCCGATGGACATCGAGTATGCGGTACTCACAGATCAGTTCCCGCTGTGGAAAGGTACGTGCGCCCCCTACATGGTGGTTGTCGGATCACGTACTAGGTGCATGATCCGGCACAGCAGAGACATCTTACCGCCATATATGTAAGTTATATGGCCGGCAAGAAAAAAAAAAAAAATTCTATTAGCCAGGCTCCCTTAGCAGTTGGTCACCTACCATACAAATAGGTATTGTTTACTTTATTACTAGTGAGTGGAATCAGCCATTCAACATTTAATTTCAATTCTGATATTCTCCCTCAGCAAAGAGTGACAGTGACAAATGCCCAGAATCCATGCAGCTACAGTAAGTAATTGAACTTGCTGGACATCCCAACCATGGAGTTGCCAAACCTTGTCCCCCCTTTGCAGCTATAACAGCCTGCACTCTTCTGGGAAACCTTTCCACATTATTTTGGAATATTTCTATAAGAATTTGTGTCCATTTACCCAAAAAAGCATTTGTCAGGTCAGGTACTGATGTTGAATGACAAGAGAAGACCTAACTGTCAGAAACCATGAAATCAGACTGAGACAGACATACAGTTAAATCACACTTGTTTAATAATAAAAGTAAAAAAAACAAACATAGTCAAAACATAGCCAAAGTTCAGTAACCGAAATGGATAGTCAGCCAAGCCAGAAGTCAGGGATCAATGTAGTGCAACAGCAAGCAGGATCTGGAGCCAGAAGGGATGTCAGCAAAGCAAGTCTTTAAACAGGAAAGCAGGAGATAGGCTCTGTGATGTTGACCAAGGCAAAGGCAGAGATCAACTGGGCTGAACGGCTTAAGTAGACAGAACTGACGAGCAGGATATCATCAACAGCTGAGTAACTGTGGAGAGATAGGAGCGGCAATTAGCCGACAGCTGAGCGGGCAGCTCAGAGAAGGAACGGGCTGAGCCCAGCCCTGACACTAGCTCACAATTGTTGTTCCAAACCAACCCAAAGATGTTTAGTTTGTCTGAGGTCAGAGTGTGTAAGTCACTCAAGTTTCTCCACACCAAACTCATCAAACCATGTCTTTATAGAGCGGTCTTTGTGCACAGGGCCACAGTCATGCTAGAAGAGAAAAGGGCCTTCCCCAAACCATTGCCTCAAGGACACTATTGTCTAAAGTGTCTTTGTGTGCTATAGCATTGGAAGAACCCCTCCAAACTCCAAACTTTCTAAGCAAAGTGCCAATTTACTGTCCTTCAGGCTTTAGGGGGGCCAGACTGTGGCCAGTGGGAGTAGAAAATGTCCTGGCACATCAGTGGTTTTAATAGTAGGGATATAGTGCCTCATTGTTGATATCAATGAGAAGAATAGTGCCCTGTTGATGGTGTCAGTTGGTGGAAAAGTGCCCCAAGGGCCAGATAAAGGGCAAGCAAATCCGGCCCATGGGATGCAGTTTGGAGACCACTGCTTTAGAGTACTGCTTTAAATAAGATACAACATGGATACTAGTCTTAATTCACTTTAGTCTGACTGTTGTTTTCTCTTTCCTCTTTCCTTCTTTCCGTATTTTGAATATCTGCGATTTCACTCAAGCTACATCCTGCAGAAAAGGGTCATTGTGACCCAAAAGATATATTTGGTTTTGAGTGATAAGACATGTCTATCTACTCCAGATTTCACAATCTATCTAATAGCATAATTAATGAGTTGTTAGCACCCTAAAATGCCTAAAATACGCCAAAAATGTATTATTACTGATTATGGGACTAAATATCACTGTTTAGGACAATAAAGACAGAGACTGCTGAACGCTGGTCTTTTGTCAGTTTCTCTAGCATTATGCTATACAGTACTTTGGTGCACCTTAAACACTTCCGGACCACCACACGCCAATATACGTCCTAACTTTGAAGAGGGATATCTTTTTATGGCAGCAGCTAGCTGCCATAACCCCGGTATCCTCTTCTTTGGCCGGCGGTCCGGTTTCCGATAATACTGGTCTCTGCGGTGGATTCGCCGCAAGATCACTTTTATCGGCGGCGGGAGAGGGCCCCCCCCTCCCGCCGCGCTCCGGTGCCCTCCGCCGCTTTCCGGAGCCGTCGGCATCGGTGGAAGCGATCGGGTCCTTCTGCTGGCTTGGTATGGAGACGAGTGAGGGGAAGATGGCCCCCACCCGTCTCCATACCATTGCAGGGCGGAAGCGGCGTCAAAACGTCACTTCCGCCCATAGCTTTTAAGGGGACAATTTTTTTTTTCAAATGACAACATTTTTTATTGTATTTTAGTATAAATATGAGACCTGAGTTCTTTTTGACCCCCAGATCTCATATTTAAGAGGTCCTGTCATGCTTTTTTTCTATTACAAGGGATGTTTACATCCCTTGTAATAGGAATTAAAGTGACACTTTTTTTTTTTTTAATGAACAGTGTAAAAATAAAAAATAAAAGGTAAAATAAATATGAAAATAAAATAATTTTTTTTTTAAATGTGCCCCGTCCCGCCGAGCTTGCGTGCGGAAGCGAACACATACGTGAGTAGTGCCCGCATATGAAAACAGTGTTCAAACCACACACGCGAGGTATCGCCGCAATCGGTAGAGCGAGAGCAATGATTCTAGCCCTAAACCTCCTCTGTAACTCAAAACATGCAACCTGTAGAATTTCTTAAACGTCGCCTATGGAGATTTTTAAGGGTAAAAGTTTGTCGCTCCACGAGCGGGCGCAATTTTGAAGCGTGACATGTTAGGTATCAGTTTACTCTGCATAACATTATCTTTCACAATATAAAAAAATTGGGCTAACTTTACTGTTGTCTTATTTTTTTATTTAAAAAAGGTGTATTTTTTCCAAAAAAAGTGCGCTTGTAAGACCGCTGAGCAAATATGGTGTGACAGAAAGTATTGCAACGACCGCCATTTTATTCTCTAGGGTGTTAGAAAATAAAATGTATAATGTTTGGGGGTTCTAAGTAATTTTCTAGCAAAAAAAACTGTTTTTAACTTGTAAACAACAAATCTCAGAAAGAGGCTCGGTCCTTAAGTGGTTAACTCTTTTCCTTCTAGGACACGTGTGGTATCTAAATTTATCTTTGACAAATCCACATGTGTTTCCCAATTTAGTATATGATACAAAACATCTCATGGAACCCATACTAAAAAGAATGGCTCTAATGTAATGCTTGTGGGGAGGTGCAGAGTGGTGCAGCGGCAGTAAACACACAAATTGTAGAGAAGAGAACTTGTATTAATGCAGAATCCAGTAATATAACAAACCCGACAGGAACACTTATGGCAATATCAGCAATGTGTAGCAGAGTAGGTCTAAGAAGTGCCGTCTGTCTTGAGGGGCAGAATGCGGCCTAGCCGGTCCGAGTCCAATCGGGGAGGTCTCCAGAAGGATGGCGTGTCCCAATCCTTTCCCTACTTGACTGGAACCTCTCTCTGTCGCTAATTACTGTCCCTGTCAGATGGGTGACCCGACCCTACACTACCCACATGTGTACCAACCAAACCTGGGAGCCAGGGCCTTAACCTCTTGCCGACCAGCCGCCGCAGTTATACCACGGCAGGTTGGCTCGGCTGCACGAAACACCATAGGTGTATGTCGGGTTCGTGCACGAGATTCTGTGGATCCAATGCAATACTCCCAACGCACACGTTCCTGCACCAATGGCTGTATCTTAGATTGGGTGTTGAAATGACCAACGGCTGGAACCGACTGCAATCATGAGAAGGAAGTGTCACCAGCACACCAGGATCTCCAAAATTGGGTCCAAAACTTTAATCACATAGTAACAAAAAAATAAATAGAAGCAAAGTTTCGGAGCCACGCAAAATTGGATCCAATTGGACCCCTTCATCAGGCATGTGACCTATTGAAGGGGTCCAATTGGATCCAATTTTGGAGATCCTGGTGCGCTGGTGACACTTCCTTCTCGAGATTCTGTGGAGGCGAGCCTGCGCGCCCATTGGCCAGCGGGAGAGCCAATCAGCGGGTCTGGCGAACTCGATGTCTGCCGGCCATTGGCTAGCAGGGGAGCCAATCAGCGGGTCCGACGGACTCGATGACCGGCCACCCGCGATTGTTCCCCGCAGAGACAGAACGGAGATCTGCCATAGTAGACAAGGCAAATCTCTGTTCTGTCAGGGGAGATCACACAGATTTTATCACAATGATTTAAGGGGGAAAAAGTGCGTGTTAAATACAGTAAATTTTCTAGCAAAAAATGTGCTGATTTTAACTTGTAAGCAACAAATGTCAGGCGTGGATGGGATATATATATATACATGATCCTGCGCACAGCTGCCGCAGTAAAACTGCTATAGAGCGGTCAGCGAATGGTATGTACATTATCCATATCCTTGGACCATAGGATATATTTTAATGTTTCTAATCTTGAATCGGAAATACGTGCACAGGTAATTGTGAGTTTGGAACCACAGGCAACCTTTTGTAATTTTAATTTCTATTATTGACTTTTGTTACTTCAAAAATGTATAAAAATTGAATACGAATGAGATTAAACATAAAATGTCTTTGTATGCTGTAGTATTAACCGTACCCTCCGTTGGAAACCCCTTGACTCAATAATTTGGAAAGATGGCTACAACCTACTGTTGGCCATATAGTCTTTGAATTTCAGAATTTCTTAGTTTAAGTGAGTGGGGTGGACAAAAGAATGTGAAGGTTTTATTTTTATTATTTTTTTCTAATGTTTTAATTACATGAATACAGATTAATTTTATCAATAACATATTTACGTCTTCTTTTTATTATCGCAGCTTCAAGCAGCAGCCAGCGAAGCAACAGGAGGAAAACGACGTCAGAAATCTCCGCGAACAACAGACAAAAGACAAAAGGTTTTTTTTTTTCCCCTACATTCATTTTACTAATTGTGTCTTTAAGCTGTAAAGCGTTGCTTTATGCTGTAAGAAAAAAAAAAAAAATGCGATTATTTCCAGTGAATAGGGAAATCGATGCCTTGTGTCTGGGAAGGCAGGTATGCTTTTCTGTGGCCACAGACGCAAGGAGATCATTGTGTGTTTCGAACCTTGGTAAAGAATTTGCAAGTAAGAACGCGGTGACAATGTGAATGGAAATTCTAACGACTTGTTTCAGCGGTCCTATTATCTCGGCAGTGCATTAGAGTGTAATCTGTGAAACGTGTCAGGCATGGAAGCTTAGGAGCATGCCAATATATATGTTTATCATTTCCCGCACTCCAGTCTCTCTGCTCTCCATCTAGATGTCACCACCGGCACAGTATAGCCCCCATGTCTCGGGTGACATTTATAAAAAGGGCCGCGCTATTGTCCCCAGCTAGGTAAACAGGCTAGTTACTTATTTCGCAAGGCAACCTGCAACTTCTAGATAAGGAGTCGCCTTCTTAAGATAAAGTGCGGACGGCAGTCTCGATGAATACGTGAAATTAAAAGCACATTCAAGCCGGAAAAACCTTCAATTCAATTAGGAGCAGTTGGCGTTCTTTAAAGTCTGACTCTGGTTTGGGGAAGATTTTAGCAGTAAATTCAGAATTTTTTTTCACCAATACAGTAATGCCCCGTACACACGGTCGGATTTTCCGACGGAAAATGTGTGATAGGACCTTGTTGTCGGAAATTCCGACCGTGTGTAGGCTCCATCACACATTTTCCATCGGATTTTCCGACACACAAAGTTTGAGAGCAGGCTATAAAATTTTCCGACAACAAAATCCGTTGTCGGAAATTCCGATCTTGTGTACACAAATCCGACGGACAAAGTGCCACGCATGCTCAGAATAAATAAAGAGATGAAAGCTATTGGCCACTGCCCCGTTTATAGTCCCGACGTACGTGTTTTACGTCACCGCGTTCAGAACGATCGGATTTTCCGACAACTTTGTGTGACCGCGTGTATGCAAGACACGTTTGAGCCAACATCCGTCGGAAAAAATCCTAGGATTTTGTTGTCGGAATGTCCAAAAAAAGTCCGACTGTGTGTACGGGGCATAAAACCTTGGATTGCGAGCATAATTTGTTCCAGAAACATGCTTGTAATCCAAAGCACTTGGATATCAAAGCAAATTTCCCCATTAGAAGTAATGGAAACTCAGATGATTCATTCCACAACCATTTATTCATAAGTCCTTCAGTTTATAGAATATAGCAATGTGACCAGGTTGTGTAACCATAAAATGTCCTTCCACTAATGGAAGCCTCCACAAGGGGATTAGACGCAAAATCCAGCAGGAGCTACAGAGTATAAAAGAGAAGAGAGGCTCCTCTAAGTGCCGATTCACACAGGGGCAACAGGACTTCAGCGCGACTTTGCAAGGCGACTTCAATGCGGCTTCAACACGACTTCAGCGCGACTTTGCAAGGCGACTTCAACGTGGCTTCAACGCGACTTCAGCGCGACTTTAAGCAACTTACAACGCCTCCAGGACAGGATAATCAGCTCTCTGAGAGGGAGGGGTTTGCCTGGGTAAACTAATTTCTTTTTATGTAAAGTCGCTTCAATATAGATGGAGATCCGACTTGGAGGCGACTTCCATTGAAATCTATGGGTACAGGTCGCCTAGAAGTCGGATTGAAGTAGTACAGGAACCTTTTTTGAAGTCAAAGGGACTTCAGTAGTGTACATTAAGACGCTCTCAATGACTATAATGCATTTCCCAAAGTCAAGCGACTTGGGGCGACTTGAGGGCTGACAAGTCGGATCCCAAGTGTTGTAGTGTGAACCGACCCTAAGTGTAGCAATAGTTTTCTAAATGTTGTACCTTCATTAAATGTAATCATATCGCTACACTTATGCCGCGTACACACGGTCGAACTTTTCGACCAGACTTGTCCGACGGACGCCGACGGACCAAATCCGTCGGACAATCCGATCATGTGTGGGCTTCACCGGACCTTCAGCAGACTTTTCCAGTCGCAAATCTGACGGACTTTAGATTTGGAACATGCTTCAAATCTTTACGTCGTAACTACGCCGGACCCAGAAATCCGCTCGTCTGTGTGCTAGTCTGACAGACATAAACCCACGCTAGGGCAGCTATTGGCTACTGGCTATCAACTTCCTTATTTTAGTCCGGTGTACGTCATCACATACGAATCTGTCGGACTTTGGTGTGATAGTGTGTAGGCAAGTCCGGTCGTTAGAAAGTCTGTTGAAAGTCCACCAAAAGTCCGTCGAAAGTCTGTCGGACGGGTTGTCGGACTTTTGTAGCTGAAAAGTCTGACCGTGTATACGCGGCATTAGAGGCGCCTCTCTTCTATGTTATACTCAGTTGTGACATGACGCTACTTGTACATCAAGACATCGCTTGCATATCAAGTCACATTTTATAAAAAAATTTTGCTTGTCTTGCAAAACGCTTTCAAACCAAATTACTCTCAAACCAAGGTTTTACTGTATAAATATTTTCCTTATTTTGGCACATTTATTTTTGCTGCTCCTCCCTCTTTAACCACTTGACCGTTGGAAGGTTTTACCCCCTTCATCACCGTAGCATTTTTATTCAGCACTGTACAACTTTTACTGGTAGTACAAGAAGAAATAGCTGCACACCACGGCTGGTCCTTTAATTAAGTACTTTAAAACCTTGGATTGCGAGCATAATTCGTTTCCCGTAAACATACTTGTAATCCAAAGCACTCGTATATCAAAGCAAATTTCCCCATAAGAAATAATGGAAGCTCAGATGATTCGTTCCACAACCATTTATTTATAGGTCCTTCAGTTTATAGTCCATATAAAAAGATTATAGCAATGTGACCAGGTTGTGTAACCATAAAATATCCATCCAGAAATAGAAGCCTCCACAAGGGGATTAGAAGCAAAAACCAGCAGGAGCTCCAGAGTATAAAAGAGAAGAGAGGCACCACTAATGCCCCGTACACACATGATCGGACTTTCCGACAACAAAACTGTGGGATTTTGTTTGAAGGATGTTGGCTCCAACTTGTCTTGCATACACACGGTCACACAAATGTTGGCCAACAATTACGAACATAGTGACGTACAAGACGTATGTTGAGCCGATCAAAAGGAAGTTCAATAGTCATGTGCTACCCTTTGGGCTCCTTCTGCTAATGTTGTGTTTGGTGAGCATTGATTCCGAGCATGCGTGTTTGTACTTTGGACTTTTGTCCGACGGACTTGTGTAGACGTGATCGGAAAGTCCGACAACACACATTTGTTGGCTAAAAATTTGAGAACATGCTAGCCAACATTTGTTGGCGGAAAGTCCCACAACAAATGTCCGATGGAGCGTACACAAGGTCGGATTTTCTGCCAACAAGCTCACATCCAACATTTGTTGTCGGAAAATCTGATCGTGTGTACGGGGCATAAGTGTAGCAATATGAGTACATTTAATGAATGTACAACATTTAGCAACTCACATGGTTGATGATTAAAACAGACACATCTAAGTATGCAGGCATCCGGGGTAAAAAGGTCCACATAGACCATCCTCCGCACCGTCGGCTCTCACCGCTGTCGGTCTGCAATCATGACCAGGAAGACTACCCTGAAAGCCAGGCTTGAACCGCTTGTGGAGTGCAGCGTGAAAGAGATTACATCGATGGCGGTGCGGAGGACGGTCTATGTAGACAGCTTTACCCGGGATGCCTGCATACTTAGATGTGCCTGTTTTAATCATCAACCATGTGAGTTGCTAAATGTTGTACCCTCAATAATTGTAACCATATTGCTACACTAAGGGCCCTTTCACACTGGGGCAGGGGCGTCGTCTGCGGTAAAGCGCCACTATTGTAAGCGGCGCTTTACCGTCGGTATTCGAGAAAGGGTTAAACCCACCGCAGAGGCGCTTTGCCAGCGGTATAGCCGTGCTGTCCCATTGATTTCAATGGGCAGGATCGGTGAAGGAGCGATATATACTCCACTCCTTCACCGCTCCAAAGATGCTGCTAGCAGGACTTTTTTTCCCGTCCTGCTAGCGCACCGCTCCAGTGTGAAAGCCCTCGGGGCTTTCACACTGGAGACAAAGCAGCGGCACTTTCGGGTCGGTTTGCAGGCACTATTATTAGCGCAATAGCGCCTGCAAACCGCCCCAGTGTGAAAGGGTCCTTAGAGGCGCCTTTCTTTTCTTTTATACTCAGTTGTGACATGAGGTTACTTGTATATCAAGACATCGCTTGTATATCAAGTCAAAATGTATTTAAAAATTTTGCTTGTCTTGCAAAACGCTCTCAAATTTAGTTGCTCTCAAACCAAAGTTTTACTGTATCTCCAAACGTGACACAAACAGAAGTTATGATTAGGCACAGCATTTTTGTGAAACGCGTCAACCATTAGCAGCCTCCCAGTGTCCTGTTTGTGTCACGTTTGGAGATATTTAATCAAAGGACTCAGGACCAGCTGTGGTGTGCAGCCATTTCTTCTCGTACTGCATATTTTACGGAGGCGAGGCGGGGCAGGCAAATCCATTTTCCACTATTTTAACTGGTAATTGCGCGGTCATGCAACACTGTACCCAAAGTAAATTTATATGATTTTTTTCACACAAATAGAGCTTTCTTTTGGTGGTATTTGATCACCGCTGGGTTTTTTAAAAAAAATTTATTGTATAAATGAAAAAAGACCGAAAATAAAAAAAAGAAAACTATATTTTATACTTTCTGTTATAAAACATATCCAATAAAATCAAATTTCTTCATAAATTTAGGCCGAAATATACTCTGCTACATGCCACAAGTGCTGGCAGTGGTCAAGGGCTGATCCTGCTAACTCTGTGTTTTTACGGACACTTTTCTATTAGAGACACTATTACAGTTCTGATTGTGATCAAGATACTGATCCGTACAGACACTATACTAGTAATTGCAGTGTTCAGGAACTTATAGGGGTTGCTTTACTGAAGGCAAATAGACTGGGCACTTTGCAGTTGCTCCAGAGCTTAGTAAATGAGGTAAATCTTCGCTTTGTAAAGAGTAGGGCCCTCTTTAACGTGGGGCAAAAGTGGAAGCTGCCCCGGGCCCAATCGTTGTTATAAAGCCCAAAGCAGCTTCCCCTTGAGCCTGCGCTGCCTGCAAATAGCATATATGCCTTTGTTTGCTTTCTTTGATCTGTGTTGTTGATCTGGTGGGCAGCTGCGATTCCCAGACCTTCCCTCTGTACCTTTAGCTGGCAGCTCTGTGGCTTGTCTGGTGGAGTACACACAGCTTCGCTGCCCCAAAACTCTCTCTTTACTTACGCTATACAGTGAAATAGAGGGGGCGTCTGTGCCAGGCAGTCACCGGCTTCAGTTCACAGGCAAGTAAGTGTACTGAAGCCAGTGCCTTCTGGGCACAGACGCCCCTCCTGAGTCCCTAGTCCACAGTATACTGGAAGCTGCCGGAGGTGACGAACGAGGTTCAAGACCCATCAAGTAGGGAAAAATCTAGCCAGAGCCTGTGTATACAAACACAGAGGTCTTTGCTGTGATTGGCGACAGCTGATTACCAGATATACAGCCATAATCATTGGCTGTAACCTGCTGACAAACTCGTGATGTGTCCAATCACAGCACAGGTCAGCAGGGAGCGCGCCCAAAAAACAAGAAGTACATTGCAGCGTACAGGTAGGTCGCTGTGCCGCCCACACGCCGTAAATGTACAGTGGGAGAGCGGCAATTGGTTAAAAATCCTACAGCATATTACGATCCACTGTCAATAATCCAGCCCAGGAAGTGTTTAGCAAACCCACTCTATATGGCGAAATGTTTGTGGACAAATGACCATCACACCTATACGAACTTGTTGAATATGTACCCTCTGGCTCAAATTAGTTCCTTCACTATTATTCAAATAAAGCGTGTTTGCAAATACAGTCCTTTAGTTCTTTACCTTTCCTTTCATAATCTTTGAGAGGTATCATTCAGGGTCTAGATCAGATGTCTCCAAACTTTCTAAACAAAGGGCCAGTTCACTGTCCTTCAGGCTTTAGGAGGGCCCAACTGTGACTAGTGGGAGTAGAAAATGCCCCATCATTGGTTTTAGTGGGCAGAATAGTGCCTCATTTGTTTGTATGACTGGGAGGAATAATGCCCCATCGATGGTGTCAGTGGGAGGAAAAGTGTCCCAAGGGCCAGATAAAGGCAAGCAAAAGGCTGCATATGGCCCCCAAACCACAGTTTGGAGACCACTGGTTTAAAAAGTTAAAACTTTCCTCTGTTTAAAATATTTTCACTCTAGAAGGATCTTAGAGCTCGGCATATGAGAAATCACATCAAATAAAGCAATATTAACATGCACAATCTAGGAGGCTACAGCTCTGGTAGGTTTGGTTTACAAAAACCGAGAGAGAGTCACGTACATTAAGCCTTCCCACAGCTAGATGCAGATGGTAGTGAATGAGACAACCATTGGAAAATATTGGTGGGGGGCAGTGGAAGCTGATCTCAGAAGCAAAGGTCTACGAGGTGACAGGAGAAATGTGGATTCATTACAGTCAATACTGTAACTAAGGATCAGCCAAGTCCTGGGAATGTTCTAAAGATACACTGTTTGCTCAAAGGTTTGTGGATGCTTGACCTCACACCTATATGAGCGTGTAGGACACAGGCCCGCGGGCCGAATCTGGCCCTCCAGGTCATTTCATGTGGCCCTCGCACCTCTCGTGCAGCTGCAGGAGAGCTCCAGCCCTCCTCCGCTCCTCCTCCAGAACCCTACTTTCTGCTTTCAAACAATGCATCCAGCTTTTTCCCAGCAGCAGCATAAGGAAAGGGGGTGCACTGTGATGTTAGGGAGAGTAGGAGACTCAACTTCTGATGGTGGGGTGGCTCTTGACATTTAATGTAAGGGGAGGGGATGCACTGGACATCTAATATTACAGATACAACCGGCCCTTTTTGGGCCACATCATAATGCTGATGTGGCCCACGATGAAATTGAGTTTGACACCCTTGGTGTAGGACATTCCATGCCAAAACAATAATAAGGAGTTTCAGCTAAACCATCCTCCACTGTTCTAGGAAGGTTTCCACAAGATTTTGGAGTGTGGCTGTGGACATGTGTTTGTCTATTCAGCCAAAGAACATTTGTAAGATCAGGTACTGATGTTGGATGAGAAGACCTGACTCTCCCTTGCCATTACAATTCACACCAGAGATGTTCAGTAGGGCTGAGATCAGGACACTCACGTTCTTCCACACCAAACTCATCGAACCATGACTTTAAGGAGCTGGCTTTGTCTACAGGGGCACAGTCATACTAGTACTTTGCTACAAGGAAGAAATTGCACAATCATCTAAAATGTTTTTGCATGCTGTAGCATTACTCCAACTGGTAACACCTGAACTAAAACATTTAGAGTGATGTACTCATACTTTTTAACATTTAGAATAATGTATAACTCATATATGGAATAAAAAAAAAACAGAATGCAGGAAGTCACACCACATAGTATGGTATATCACTACTGACAGTAAGCCTAGCAAGACATAAGCCCAATGAAGAGTCTGACGGGTGTGAATACCTATGTATGCCACAAAAACATGGACACTAGCAAGTGAAGTATTGCTTGCAGGCAGGTGCAGTCTACTTTCTCCACTGCAGGTGGCGCTCTACTGGAGCGGCATTGCAGAGGGAGAGGAAGTCAAGAAGAACATGGCTTCTCTATGATTTCCTGGGTCACTGGGGAAGCTATCCGATTGGATGCTGCCACCCCATATGACTCTGGTGGCCATCTTGGGTCAGTCAGGATCTATTTAAGACCCTGGCTCCCAGGCTTGGTGCGCATTTCGCATGTGGGTAGTGTAGGGACAGGTCACCCATCTGTCAGGGACAGTATTAGTTATAAAATAAGACAAAAAGCAGTGCCTTCTAAGTGTAGCAATAGGACATTTAATGGATTAAAATAATTTTGGAAGCTCTCACAAATGAGCGATTATTTCCAGCATAGTGTATAGGGATTGTAGTGCATTCAGGAGCTAGGGCACATCATTCTTCCCTAGGTAAAAATGGAGCAAGGGTGGTGAGCTGGATCAAAAAGTGAGGTCAAAAAGGTCAGCTATTTTACCATGTGGTAGAAGGGGGTGGGGGAAAGGGAAATGCAATGGGCGATTTTTTTTTTCTTTTGAAGGTCCACTTTAAGAAAAACAGAGCCTACCAATGGGTTAATCAAGAGAAATGAAATAAAGTATGAGGAATGTGGAGTATATAAAGTAGGATGTGTTGTGTGAGGACACCTGTCTGCCACCGAATACATTAAAGCTGAATTTTTTTAATTTCCTTCCAGTTCTGGCAATGTGCATAAATTTACAGTACAAAAAGGTTAACACTGATTCATAACGAGATGGGGAGAGTGCGTTGCAGATCTGAGACATCACTGCGTTAGCACTGGCCTGGAAAGGAGTCTGTTGGCTGCTTTAAAAAAGAGGCTGCAGGGTTGTCGCTACAGCAAGAGGATGGAATATATTTAAGGGGAGAATATAGATTGTAACTATGTACTGTATATGTGAGTGTGGTCAGCTCATTGCAAACAATCTTATGAATTTGTGTTAGTGACTTATAAAGAGGGAATATGTTTTAATGTAGAGATCATCATTTTATGTCTACATGGAAGCAAAGACATTTGCTCATTACATATACTAAAATTCTATGCTTCCTGTCTAGTAGTCCTGCACAATGGTTGTGTCTCACTGATCTTAATTGAAAGCAATAGAATCTTGGCAGTCTCTAATGACATTAAACCCCTACTATGCTTAAGCTTAGGAATAATCTCAAGGTTTGATTTTTCATTGCAAGCCGAACATCGTGTATAATAGCAGTATTACTTCTGCTATTACAGATGACAGCTTCCCACTGTCAATGGTTGTTCAGGAGGGCACCTGCTGGCATCCTTAAGTATAGCAAGCCACGTGCCCTGAACATGGTGGGGGAGAGCGCCTTGCCAGGGGCTGCCCCTGTAAAGCACCTTGTCCCCATATTAATGCAGACAAAGGCATCTTCCCCACAACCCTAGCCCGTGGGTTGTAGGGGTCCGTGGGTGGGGGGGCCCTATCTGGAAGCCCCCTTTAACAATGAGGGGGAACCCAGATCCCACCCCTCCATGTGAGTATGAGGTTTCAATGGTTGTTAAGGATATCAATGTCAATGGTTGTTAGGAATGCTGGCAGGTGCCCTCCTGAACTATAGCAAGCCACGTGCCCTGAACATGGTGGGGGAGAGCACCTTGCCAGGGACTTCCCCTGTAAAGCACCTTGTCCCCATGTTGATGAAGACAAAGGCCTCTTCCCCACAACCATGGCCCAGGGGTTTTAGGGGTCTGCGGGTGGGGGGGGCCTATCTGGGAGCCCCCTTTAACAATGAGGGGGAACCCAGATCCCACCCCTCCATGCGAGTATGAGGTGCATAGTACCCCCACTTATTACTAAAATAAAAGTTGTAACCTAGCATTAAAAAGCTAAATGTTTATAAAAAATAAATAAATAAATAAAATCCCCCAACAATGTCCCTCAATGTAAATCCTCTGTCAATCATGTCACCCAGCGATGCAGATCCATGTCAATCACAATGCCCGATGACCGTCAACCTGCTGAAAGAAAAGAAAATGCTGCTGTCAAAACATGCCCCGTGCTTATTATTGCAGGCAGAGTACAAAAATGACAGCGGCTTACGCGTTTCGACTGTTAGCCTTAATCATAGCCATAATCCTACTTCTTTCTGTAGCACCTGGCAGTTTCAACTGTTAGAATACTACCACAGGGCATGCCTAAAACTGGACAGGTGGTCGTAGAGTGGTCAGCATAATCAGTACACTACTAGGGACACATGCTAAAGATAAAAGTTATCAGGTAAGAGGAGGGTATTAGTGCAGGAAGTTAACTTTTAACCTTTATTTTCTAGCATTCCAATCTGCCTTTAGCAGCACTGCAGAATTGGTGTAAATTGGCGCTAAACTATACAGTACTGGATATGTGTTATCTTAATGTAGCACCCTCTAGTGTGCTACTAGAACAGTGCAGGCAAATTTATTGGCTCGTGGTAAAATGAGTCTTGAATCTGGCTCATGAGTTTTTTGCAGGCCAGGCTGGATGACTCATATAGGCAGGTGCCTCCCGATTCTGAAAATTAGGAGAAACTTCTAGAAGTTAGTGGGCAGAGGCCAGGAGGGTTGATCTGCAAATCTCAGGCAGTGGGCCTGATATGATGGCTGAGGTGGCTCAGAGTGGATGAGTCATGCTGGCAGGGAAGTCAGGTGGAAGATGGAGTGCTGAGGAGACTGTCGGTGGCCCTTAGGCTGGAGCTGGGGCTGGCTTGGTAGGATCCTGACAGCAGTGTGGTTTGAAAGAAGCCTGCATCATCAGCACAGTCAGGGACTTACAAGGGGAAAGACCGCCACATATAGTAAGCCTTTCTGGAAGACAGCATTGAGCTTAAATCTTTCCTTTTCCTTGCCCTGGGAGATCTTCAGTAGCAGCTGGGTGGGCTGGTGAAGAAGCAGCCAAGTGGGCTGGTAGTTCCCGCAGTCAGTAGAACTGGGACCAGTGTCTACAGTGGAGTTGGAGTGTATGCATCCTACAACACGTTGTGCTAACTTCTAAGTGACTGAGAGTTCCTAGTCCTTAAGGAGCTTTTGTTTTTTTTTCTTTAGAGACTGTCAGTGTTTGGCAGGGAGGACAGTTTAAGGACTTGTACATAGGGAGGAAGTTGTCCCTGGTTTTTGTTCTTTGATTCAAGTTGGGCATCCCATATATCCCTTCACCCCATCCAAGTTGTTACCCCTAATAAAACTCAAAAACCAAGCCAAGGGATGCTTGGATGCAAGCGGAGAATGCGTGTTGCCTGGCTGTGCGGGAGTAGGGGAACCAGTTACTAGCTTTCCCTGTGGGGGTAGTGCTACATTAACATCCGCACAAATTTTATGTATGTAATTTGCCTCAACAGCCTCCCTCATGGGCCCTATCCCACGTCTGGTCTCCATAGCAGCTGCGTGGGCTTCTATGGCTATTGTTGCACCATTGGTTGTAGTGTTTACTGGATCAGTAGCTCATCTAATGTATGGTGGGAGGGATCCTTTTCCTCCCAGGTTGAATCCGACTGGGTTTTCCAGGCTTGTCTCCGGTTGAAGGCAGAACTCTCCCTAAATGTTAATGTCTTTCTGATAGGAATAGGGCTGCATTGGTCTGGCCATAGGATGGAATGGACAAGAAGCTCCCACTGATGTGCCCCCTAGGGTGGCATCCCAGAGGTGCCAGAAAAACAATATGGGTTTGGGACCCCACTGAGTTCCACTGGCACGACATGCATTTCACCTTTGCTTTTCTTGCACTCGGCAGGTCTTTTGGCTAGACCAGAGCTATTTTTATAGGTCTGCCTAGCGTATCTATTACAGGCACTTACACTGTATGTGTGGTTTTTTTTTCTTTTTTTTATTCACAGAGGTGGAGAGTGCAGGTTTTTGGGGCCTGCCCTGATGTCGGGTAGAGGATATGTACCCCTTGGGTCACTTTTTTTCCTCAAACAGGGGTCTCTCTTCAGGAAAGCCTTCACAAAGCACTTGGAGGATCAGCTTCAGAAGGTCTCTAAAGAGCAGGTTTCACCTGGCTTTGTCCTGGTCAGACCGAGAGTACGTTTACCCTGTCAGGAGTGTTGAACCCCTATGGGTTTAGGACCCCACTGAGTTCCACTGGCACTACATGCATTTCACCTTTGCTTTTCTTGCACTCGGCAGGTCTTTTGGCTAGACCGGAACTATTTTTATAGGTCTGCCTAGCGTATCTATTACAGGCACTTACACTGCATGTGTGTTTTTTTTTCTTTCTTTTTTTTATTCACAGAGGTGGAGGGTGCAGGTTTTTTGGGGCCTGCCCTGATGTCGGGTAGAGGATATGAACCCCTTGGGTCACTTTTTTTTCCCTAGACAGGGGTCTCTCTTCAGGAAAGCCCTCACAAAGTACTTGGAGGATCAGCTTCAGAAGGTCTCTAAAGAGCAGGGTCCACCTGGCTTTGTCCTGGTCAGACCAAGAGTACATTTCCCCTGTCAGGAGTGTTGAACCCCAGGGTGGATCAGGCATGCAGGCCCTCCCTCTTCCTCAGTGATACCCTTGTGCACTTTTTTCTGTGCTGTGATTTCATGGTTTACATTTTTTGTTCACAGGAATTGACAAGCACTGCACCACGGAACTGGCTAAGAAAAAAAAAAGTAGCTCACCTAATGTTTTCGCCTTTTGCCTGGAATTGCTCTATAATCAACAGTGAAGATCAGACATAAGGCATTATTCAGAATATGTAGAAATCTATAAACTGACAGTAAGATAATTAAACTATAAATAAACTGGCATTTAGTAGTATTACAACAATATTTTTTGAGCTAACAGTTTCACCATAAGTGATAGCATAATAGAAATTAAAGCAGCTCTTTTGCTTAAAAAAAAAAAAATGCTTCTTTGCAAAAGAAGACACTGGTACTTACCTCTGGGTTGGGTTACCTCTTCAGCATTGAACACTTCTGTGTTTGTTGGATACTGGCAAAGTTATTAAAAAAAAAAGGTGGGGAAAAAAAGATATGGAAGCCTGCAGTAGCAAGGAAACAGGTAAGTATATAACCTTGTTCTTCATCCCCTAGGAAAAATGAGCAGTAGTGGGCACTTCCCACTTTTTTTCAGCTTTAACCACTTCAGCCCCGGAAGTATTAGCCCCCTTCCTGACCAGACCATTTTTTGCGATTCGGCACTGCGTCGCTTTAACTGAAAATTGCGTGGTCCTGCGAAGTTGTACCCAAACAAAATTGATGTCTTTTTTTTCCTATAAATAGAGTTTTCTTTTGGTGGTATTTGATCACCTCTGCGATTTTTATTTTTTGCGCTATAAACAAAAAAAAGAGCGATAATTTTGGAAAAAGAGCTATATTTTTTACTTTTTGCTATAATAAATATCCCCCCCAAAAATATGAAAAAAAACTAATTTCTTCCTCAGTTTAGGTCGATATGTATTCTTCTACATATTTTTGGTAAAATAAGATTGCAATAAGTGTATATTAATTGTTTTTTGCGCAAAAGTTATAGCATCTACAAAATAGGGAATATATTTATGGCATTTTTATTATTATTTTTAAAAAAATTTTTATTAGTAATGGCGGCGATCTGCGATTTTTTATTGGGACGGCGGACAGATCGGACACTTTTGACACTTTCTTGGGACCATTGACATTTATACAGCGATCAGAGCTAAAAATAGCCACTGATTACTGTATAAATGTCACTGGCAAGGAAGGGGTTAACACCAGGGGGCGATCAAGGGGTTAAATGTGTGTTCTAGCGAGTGATTCTAACTGTGGGGGGGATAGGACTGCCTGAAGGAGGAGGCTGATCGCTGTTCGTACTTACTATGAACAACAGATGCGTCTCCTCACCCCTGACAGAACGGAGATCTGTCTGTTTACATTGACAGACCTCCGTTGTATGTCTCTCAGGAGCGATCGCGGGTCGCTTTCATTTTATATTGTTCTATCACATAGGGAACCTGTTACCTAAAAATATCTGAACTCATTTGAATTATTTTATGTTTAGTAACATTCTGATAAGGAGCTGACTTAAGAAAAAGAACTAGAAAAAGATCTGCTCTTGTAGCAGAAACAAACTCTGAAAATTAAGCAAGGTTGGTTGCTTTGGGGACACCTTATATCAGCCTTCCTCAACCAGAGTTCCTCTAGAGGTTAAAAAGAAAAGAGGGCGCACCAGCCTTGTGCATTATCCCTTAGTAAATGTATTTGTATAAACAGATTAAAAACTACTCACAACATGTGAAGATAATTCATTTTGTAAAAGCCTCCAAATGGTGGCAGTCAATCAAGGTACGAAAGTCTCCGGATGGTGAAGGAGAGGACTTAAGGACCACTGCTGGCTGATGTGTTTCGAAGGGATACCTTCTTCCTCAGAGCCTTCGAAACATGTCAACCAGCAGTGGTCCTTAGGTCCTCTCCTTCACCATCCGGAGACTTTCGTACCTTGATTGGCTGCCACCATTTGGAGGCTTTTATAAAACGAATTATTTTCACATGTTGTGAGTAGTTTTTAATCTGTTTTTACAAACAAATTTACTAAAGGATAATGCACAAGGCTGGTGCGCCCTCTTTTCTTTATTCCCTCTCTTGATTGCTAGGATGCCACTATCCTGGAGGGCAGCAAGGCCTGAGGAATTATCCTTTGAACATTAGATCACCTGGACATTACGCTTATGCGCAAGAGTATTTGTTTGTTCCTCCAGAGGTTGCCAGGGGTTCCTTGATCAATGACCAATTTCTGCCTCTCAGATGAGTAACAACTGACACCATTGATCTTTGTAGCTATCTGGAAAAGCTGGCCATAGATGGTTCAAATCTTGAACCGACCGAAATTCGAACCATCTATGGGCAGGCTGATGGTACCAAATTCTATTGTTGTATGACTTGGGTACAACCAGCCTGTCAGAGTTTTCATGCGATTATTGCCAGTGGCTAGAGCCGCTAGCAATAATCACCGCATTCTCCCAGCAGGGACGGCCATGCCACAACTGGCCTGTAATCACGTGCAACAGCATGTGGTTGTGGTATGGGCTTGCAGGGTTAAAACAGGTGCCGAGAAGGTGACAAATCACCTATCACCTACCTATCAAATACCCTCTGAAAAGCGTTCCACCACGGATCGCTTCTCAGAGGAGAGGCAGCAAGGGCTTCCACATGTGTAAACGAGCCCTTAGTGGGGGGATTCTTCTCAATGATTACAAGTGTAAAGAACATTCTTCAAACTAACCACCTTGCAAATGTACCATGAGCTGTATATCTAGTCATTATTAGATAGGGTCCCTGAGACTGGAAAGTTATTTCAAGGGTTCCCCCATATTAAAAAAAAAAAAAAACATGAGGAAACGAAACACTTTCCAAAGTCGGAAATTAAACTACAGTAATGAAAGTTAACAAGACATAGGAAAACCAAAAGAAGGATGCAATGCATGTGGTTGCAGCACGGTTGTGTGGGCTTACTAGTGTAGCACCCTCCTAGTTAGCGTATAGGCTAGGCAAATTTAGTTTGGCTTCTCTGTAGCCAGTGGAACAGTTGTTAATTGCTTTGGCCTGCGCAGGGTTTCACAGGCTGCTGGTCTGATTATTTTCCCCTGCATTCTAGAATAACAGTGGAAGGAAGGGCAGAAGGGCAGTCTTAATATTTATGAAGACCCAGCCAATCCCTGGGGGAACTGTGCCCAGTAGGTGGCTGGAGAACTCATAAATAGTCTGAGGCCTGGAGCAGAGTTGAGTTGGTCCAGTCCTACAGGAGGAGCCCCTTGCCTAAGAGACGCCTCCTCTTAGGCAGTTTGCTGGAATGCTTTTGGATGTTCATCGAGGTCAAGAAGGCGACAAATCACCTCTCAACCAGGGCTGTCTTAATGAATTAGTATGCAAATTAGTATTCAAATACAGAAAGTTTTGCCCTTGGGACTTTGAATGAGGTGTGACACTGATATTGATGAAATAAAAACAAATCTGTTCATATACCTGACATCTGTTTGTGGCTACTGTCGATCTTGGGTAATCCCATAAATCTATTATTTCATCAATATCAGTGTCACACCTCATTCAAAGTTCCAAAATCTCTGTATTTGCATGTTCAATAGGGATGGAGGTGTGCCATGGGGTACACCAGTTTATACATTATTGTTCTTAATGCACAGGTACTCCTGGGCACCGCCCAGGTGCATGAGTGCCCCATGATAATCTTGCGGTACATATTTGCCAACTGCCCCGGATTTCCTGGGACAGTCATGCTTTTTACTAAGCTGTCCCAGGATGGCCATGTCCTGGGCAGCATCTTGGAACCTGTACTGTGCCATCCTGATCCCAATATTGTGCCCTTCTGATCCCTCCATACTGTACCCTTCTGATCCCCCACCCCCCCCCCACCCCCCTTATTGTGCATTCCTGATCCCAATATTGTGCCCTACTGATCCCTCTGTTCTGTACCCTTCTGATTGCCCCCCCCCCCTGCTCTGTGCCCTCCTGACCCCCCTGTACTGTGCCTTCCTGCTTTCCCCCCAAGTACTGAGCCCTTTGTGTTGATTAGTCTTTGATTTATGGCATTTTTCCGTATTTTTAAAATCAATTTTATTGAAAGTACTAATGAATATATGTTTATAGTTATCAACTATTTATACTTTATTTCTTGAGAGTAGGTGCATTAATTGGCCCAGGCTGGTAGAGGCCCCAGGGCATTACTTTGCCCAGGGGCCTGTGATGCTGTTAAGACAGCCCTGCTCCCAACTACTTGTCAAAGGACCTCTCAGAGGGGCAGCAAGAGCTTCCACATATGTGAACAAGCCCTTATGCCCTGTACACACGACCGGTTTTACTGTCGGAATAATCTCTGAAGGTTTCTCCAATGGAATTCCGCTCAAGCTGTCTTGCATACACACAGTCACACCAAATTCCAACCGTCAAGAACGCGGTGACGTACAACACGTACGACGGGACTATAAAACGGAAGTTCAATACCCAGTGCGCCACCCTTTTGGCTCCTTCTGCTAATCTCCTGTTTATCTCGTGTTAGTAGAAGTTTGGTGAGAGACAATTCGCGTTTTTCAGACTCGTGCCTTTTCAGATCGTTTTAACTGCTGCTCAGTTTGTGCTTGTGGGTTTGTATCTGTTCTTCAGTGCGTGCAGTCAGTTCGTATCTGTTGGCCTGGGGGCCAAAAGGCTTCGCAAATTCCAAAAGTTTCTCCAGCATTGACTTCCTCTTTATTTTGTTACCCAGAATACGTGGATATTTTATTTTCTGAAAATACTTGCCTATGTGTTTTTCTACAAAATGACAGTTTCTTTGTGAGTAGACAGGTACATTTCAAAAAGACAATGTCTAAATAACAAGGGACACCAACCTCCTCGAGGTTAAAAAATACAAAATAATAATGTTATTGTGGTAACTTGACACACACACAAAAAAAATTATATATGGAGATCACTAGAAAATAATTTTTTAATAATCCAAAAAAAGGAGATCTTGATGAAATTAAAAAAAAAAAAAAGAAAAAGATGGCTATAAAAAATATTTCTAAACATTATTATGGAGATCTGGCTTAAACTAAAAGATTATTCATGAGATCACGAGAAATAATAAAGAAATTAGTTTGTGAGAACTCTGTGTGAATATCAGCAGCAAAACAATTTCATTATTCTAGCATTATAAAGAACAAAAGTATGTGCTGCAGATCTGTGAAAAGAATTTGCAGCGTGAGGAATGTGCTATCTCCATTACGAATGCTAGTTTTACCACACCGATCGCTTCCGTCTTGTACTTGCTTCAGAGCATGCGTCGTTTTTGGTATGGCGGAACAGCATACAGACGAGCGGTTTTCCCGATAGGAATTTGTTCCGTCTGAAAAATATAGAACATGTTCTCTATCTAAGACCGTTTGAATTTTCAACGTAAAAGTCCAATGGGGCATACACACGGTCGGAATTATACGATGAAAAGCTCCCATCGGACTTTTTCTGTCGGAAATTCCGACCGTGTGTACGCGGCATAAGAGAAGGATTTTTCCCAATGACCATAAGTACAAGGAACATTCTTCTAACTGACCTCCATACTGACGTATTAGGAGAAGTTGTAGATCTAGTCCTTATTAGATGGGGTCCCTGAAATCAAAAAGCTATTTTGAGGGTTCCGCCATGTTAAAAAAGGTTGAGAAAGATTGCTTTATCCTGCAGAAAAACAAATAACTGGTTATAATTGTGGGCTAATGGTGCCAGACTCCGTGATTTGATTGTCTAGCGCCCGGGCAAAGCCTGATCCCGGCAGCTTGGCAGAGTGACTGATTTTCCTTTGATTGTTGATTTTTACGAAAGCAGTGAAGTATCAGGGTCACACGTTCACAATTTATCATACGGTATATCAAGTATATTGACTGCCTCTCATAAATCATGTATTCATTACCCATTATTGTGCCGACTCCGGCATGTTAATGAGAGAGGTGAAAGACAGCGGTCGCGACCGGCGGAAATTGCACAAAGTAGAAGTATTTAAAGAGGTTCTTCTGAAAAGAGATAAAGTAGATGTAAACCCAATCACTACAATCTGATATAAGTTTTAACAAGGCAATATAAATGCAAAAGTCTTTTTCCAAATGTTATATCGGTTGCTTTTGTTAAAATAAGACCTGGTGCTCCTGCCATGAAGGCACTTCCTGTTGTAGGGTGACAACGCTCTGTCTTTTCATCCTAATTGTTCTCCTCTGTTGTAACCTTGCTAGAAAAGCAAAGTATCACCAGCACACCTTTGGATTACAAAGAGGATCACTGTTTGCCACCAAACGATGCCACGTTTCGGGGCCACCAATTACTCATTCCACAGGCAGCAGCGACAATCAGCAGTAACAGGCACAAATGGGTCAATTTTTAAAAATTTCCTATGGGAATGCCTCAGCATTTGCACGCCCATTGTGAATATTCCCTGTAGTGTGTTTTATTTGTGCAATTCCTTTAACAACTTGCCAAACAGCTGCCGTCATTATACTGCAGCAGGTTGGCACGGCTGCACGAATCGCCGTGGGTGTACGTCAGCCGCTTTAAGAGCTCTTAGGGGGCGCGTGCGGAGCCGATGCGCATGGCTGGGGGCCGCGATGTCTGCTGGTGACCCGTGATCGCTTCTCAGAGAGGCAGAATGGGGATCTGTCAATGTAAACAATGTAAACAGACAGATCCCCGTTCTGTCAGGGAAGTAGAGAGAGATCTGCTTTTCCTAGTGATCAGGAACAGCGATCTCTCTCCTCCTCCAGGCAGTCCCCTCCCCCCCACAGTTAGAAACACCTCCCTAGCTAACACTTAACCCCTTGATCGCCCCCTAGTGTTGGCACTGGCCATGTTAATTAGTGGCTAGGCGGGGTAGGTGGGGGGCAAAGAAAATGCACACTTTTTTTTCACCACTCTTCATCCGCTTGTGCAAATGAGGCTTAGTTTGCCATGAAACAACTGTTGTATTTACCTCTGTGCAGGAGCTTTTTGTAATAAAGACCGGTCACTGCTGCTTTTTCTCCTTGTGCAGGGTGACTGGTCTTGTCTCCGCCCCCTCCTGTAGTTTCTGCCCGCTGAGCCCTTCCCACAGCTCTGCACTCTGCACAGGATATGTACAGCATAGTGATGATGTCACTCCTACTTTTAAATGGTAATACACTATATTGCCAAAAGTATTGGGACGCCTACATGGACATAAACTTTAATGGCAACCTAGTCTTAGTCTGTAGGATTCAATATTGAATTGGCCCACCCTTTGCAGCTACAACAGCTTCAACTCTTCTGGGAAGGCTGTCCACAAGGTTTAGGAGTGTGTCTATGGTAATGTTTGACCATTATTCCAGAATCGTATTTGTGAGGTCAGGCACTGATGTTGGATGGGAAGGCCTGGCTCGCAGTCTCCGCTCTAATTCATCCCATAGGTGTTCTATCAGGTTGAGGTCACGACTCTGTGGAGGCCAGTCAAGTTCCTCCATCCCAAACTCGCTCATCCATGTCTTTATGGACCTTGATTTGTACACTGGTGCGCAGTCATGTTGGAACAGGAAGGGGCCATCCCCAAACTGCTCCCACAAAGTTGGGAGCAAGAAATTGTCCAAAATGTCTTGGTGTGCTGACGCCTTAAGAGTTCCCTTCACTGGAACTAAGGGGCCAAGCCCAACCCCTGAGAAACAACCCCCCACCATAATCCCCCCTCCACCAAATGATTTAAATTAGAGCAGAGACTACGAGCCAGGCCTTCTCGTCCAACATCAGTGCCTGACCTCACAAATGTGCTTCTGGAAAAAGAATGGTCAAACATTCCCATAGACACACTCCTAAACCTTGTGGACAGCCTTCCCAGAAGAGTTGAAGCTGTTATAGCTGCAAAGGGTGAGCCAACTCAATATTGAACCCTACGGACTAAGACTGGGATGCCATTAAAGTTCATGTGCGTGTGTGTAAAGGCAGGTATCCCAATACTTTTGACAAAAGTGTATCTAGAAATTCATAGGTTTTGGAGCTCACAAAGTGGATTTATATCCTTTGTGGCTGTTGAGAAATGCATTTCAATGAAAGTTTTTTTTTTTTTTAACCTGGAGTTCAGTTCAGTTTTTGATTTGTTTTCCTCCAAAAGGGTTGCTGTTTCCTGACATTGCAGCAGACCCATATTACCCGGATGGTAAAAAGGAAAAAAAAGCGAGATTCATTCTAAAAGTCGGCAGCAAACTTTTGCAGACGTGCAATGCACTAAATTACCATTCAGCAGCAGGGAAATTGTTCGGGGACTGTGGAGGAATCTATCGATTGACGTTAATTCAAAGGGGTAACGTAGTAATCACGCCACAATAAACAAGGTCCGACGGTGGGAGGATTAAATGAGATATCTCACAAAGCATACATGGGAAGGGCCCAGGGAAAGGCCGGCATGGACGGGGACACGCGTGGCGACGTTTCATCTCACAAGCCTACGATGACACATATTGTAAGTGACACAGACAATCCTATTATACTTTAAACAGACTTCCTTCACACACGCAGCTAATTCATGTCTGCTGGCTGTGATCAATATTGATTCGCTGCTACAGCTGTATTACACAGGAAGCTGGTGGGGCAAGCTCTGGGGAAGACGCCGGCCCTTGATTGACAGCTCTCATCTTACAGACCTGAGTACAATCCATTTATATTAATGCAGAACTTGTAATAAACCCATCGCTAACAAGGTAACACAGACAAGGACTAAAGAATAAATCTCATCATCATTTCACAGTAAAAACACAATATTCCCTCCATATAATTCCCATCATAAATCATACAAATGATTTAAACCTTATCCTTATGAATATGCTCTGTTCTCATCACCCCTGCAACTTTGAGATCTTCAAATTTCGGTAAAGGATAACACCTATCACTTGTATTTTAACTACTTCGGATTTAGGTGTAAAGATTTAGGTTTAAGGTAATACCTATCAATTGTTATTTTAACACTGACATCTAGTCATCAATGACTATGAGGACCTGGTTCACCTGCTGGTGGCACTGTGGTTCCAGTATCCACCAGTGGGGGACTGACTCCCAGTGCCCTAAAATACCCTCCCAGCAGCCAGCATAAGGTGGATACTGATTACTGGGATCTGCTGGCTGCTGGGAGGGTATTTAGGTCCTCCCTTTTTCATGACTCTTGTTTCAGTGTTTTGCTTTGCTACTGTCGGATGCTGTTGCCATTTATCCTGTTCCTGTTTCTGACATGTGCTCTGTACCCTATATCTTGCTGCCCTGTAACTGCTCTCCTTTGTTAATGGCCCGGTTTTGGTTCCCTTCCCATCTGATCCTTGCACCTCCAGTTTAACATGCTTTTCTGTATTTCCCATGTTGTATATATTGTATATAGTAATTGCTAGTTAAGCTTCTATTTGTTCATTATTAGTCAGGTATTCTGTCACTGGGTTTTTTTGTTGACTTGTATTGGTATGGTTGTTGTGTGTTGGTGTTTGGAAGGATTTAGTTTCACTGTAAATAAATCTCACTTAAAGCATACTCAGTCTGGTCCCAGTTTCAAGAGTGTAGCCACGCTGATCTGGCTAGCTCTGTTACTGATCCCTGACAATGACACTGTGAACTCATGGCCTATGGCACGGGTGACGGTCCTCTTCCTGAGTGAAGGACACCCAACACTATTCAGGACTGTGTCAATGTGTCAAGTCTATGGGAATGCAAAAAACTGCTTAAAGCATGTCAAAGGCAGGTCAGAAGGAGGTCAACCACAGGTCAAAGGGACCCATCAATAAATTCTGAATAGTCTCAGGAGGTTCTCAAACTGATGCCATCAAACACAAGCCAAAAGCCCATCAACACATGCCCTTCAACCCTCTTCTTATGGGCCAAGGGCATTATGGCTTCACTATCACCACTGACTTACAGTTGAATGCTGTAGAGCAGGGGTCCCCAACCGACAGGCAGTGGACCGGTGCTGGTCTGTGGCCTGTTGATGACCAGGCCGCACAGCAGATTAACGCCAACCACTTTATATCGCAGTGCCCCCTTTTCATATCAGCGGACCGATCTATTTTTCAGGTGGACCCGTTCGGACCCCAATTGTTCTCTGTGGGGTGGGGGATATCAGTTGACACCTGCCAGCATTCGATCCGGTCCGCTTAAAACAGACGGATGGGGATACATTTGCCATCTGTCTGGCGGATTGGATTAGATGGAAACGGACAGTCTGTTTTCATCCAACCACTCCATAGATGTGATGTGAAGGGGAACTGAGGACGCCAATATAAAGAGGGGACTGTGGGCTGAGGATGTGGGTTGAAGACAGACTGCGTTAATATGCCCCCCCCCCCCCCCAGTCCCTAGGAAAATTGGCTGCCGTGAAACCGTTCCCTGGTGCCAAAAAGGTTGGGGACCACTGCTGTAGAGAAAAGCTGCTCTACTACAACATTTAGGGTTCATGCACACTGTTGCTCCTAAACTGACGTTTATGGGTCTTTGGGTGTTTTGTGCCTAAGCCCCTGAACTCTCTTCAATAAAAGCCAATGTTTCCATGCATGCTTTAAGAGGCTTTTAGGGGCAGCAGCATTTAGAGGTATTCAAAGCTCCCCTCCCGAATGCAAAGAATCGCGTTCAAGAGAGGAGCAAAAAAACCTCAAACACACCTAAACATTATCTAAACGTCCCTAAGCGCTAGGCGTGTTTAGCACTTGAGTGCTTATTCATTTCGATAGGCAAAATAAAGTTACAATTCTGGCCAATGAAATAAATAAGCTGAAATGTGCCTGAATGCATCTAAAAGCGTTTGAAAAACCGTGGCTTTGGTCAGTTTTTCCCCTGATTTTACCTGTCAGGAGAAACAACTGTAGCACCCTCTATTGTGTGCTAGAAGTGAGTAGGAAAACCATACTTTGACTCACATTTAAGCTGGTGAGTCTTAATTGGATCAGGGTTTATTAGAGTTCAGGGCTGGATGACTCACCATGACAGCTCTCTGGTGCCTCCCCCTGGTCTAGAAGGTTGGAGAATCTGTTGAAACTAGAGGGTGGGGGTTAGGAGGATCTGCCATGCATATTTATGAGGCCTCAGCCAATCCCCAATGATGGACTGGCAGGATCCTGCCAAAACACACTGGAGGAAGTTTTTCCTGGAGGCATGTGAGCAAGAGAGCAAGAGGGAGGACAGAGGGAGTAGTCAACACTGTGGGGACTAACAACGGGAGGGAGACTGCCACATGTAGCCAGTCTCCATTGAAGACAGAGGTGTGCTTCAGCCTTTTCCTAGAGATCTCTTGAAAGTCAGCCAGGTGGGCTGGTGAAGTGTCAGTTGGGTGGACTGGTGTGGAGAGACAGCTAGGAGGGCTGGTGGAAAGTGGCAGCTGCAGCCAGTGCAGTGCCTGAAGAGGTGGTGTTAGGATCAATGGCCACAGAGGAGAAGTTACAAGCTGTTTCACTACATCTGCATAGTTGCCAATAGTCCCGAATTTCCCAGGACATTCCCGGGATTTAGACCCTTTTCATGATTTTTGTGTTTCCTGGGAAATGTCCTGGGAAATCCCTTTTTTCACGATTTTTTTTAGCCGCCGCTAGAGGTCTGCGGCCGGCGGAGATAATGTCTCTGCTGGCTGCCATTTTCCAGAAGACCAGACGGGTTAGAAACAAGGCTACAATGGAAATAGAGCTGCGGCGCCGCCCACCCCCCGCCCCCGGTCCCTCCCACTTCCCGCCGTGCTTGGAGCAGTGCTGTGCTAGGTCCAGGCTCCACCTGTGTCAGGCCTCCTCCCCCTCAGTCTCTGTCCCGGCCTACTAATCAGGCCGATTCCCGGTGCCGTGTGCGGTGTGTGGGCTCGGTGCCCGGACATGTGAGGGGTGAGTAGAGGCTGCGCTTATCCTGGCCCGGTGTATGGGAAGGAGACGAGCAGCACGCCGGAGGCTCCCCTCATAGACATGGATGTGCCCCAGGCTCAGCATTGTACAGCACACCGTATACCAGCCATGTGTGCCCAGACTGCGAGCAACACTGCACCTCATCACACTGCATGTGTGTACTACGCCCCCCACTGCCAGGGACCCCTACACTGACCTACCCCCTGTCAAAGAGGGACCCCTACACTCCACACTGACCTACCCCCTGTCATAGAGGGACCCCTACACTGCATACTAACCTACCCTATGCCATAGAGGGACCCCTACCATCCACTCTGACCTACCCCCTGTCATAGAGGGACCCCTACACTCCACACTGACCTACCCCCTGTCATAGAGGGACCCCTACACTTCACACTGACCTACCCCCTGTCATAGAGGGACCCCTACACTCCACACTGACCTACCCCCTGTCATAGAGGGACCCCTACACTTCACACTGACCTACCCCCTGTCATAGAGGGACCCCTACACTCCACACTGACCTACCCCCTGTCATAGAGGGACCCCTACACTTCACACTGACCTACCCCATGTCATAGAGGGGCCCCTACACTGCATACTTCAATCACCCTGACACAATAACAACCATGGTGCAGGGATGATTGAAGCGCTAACACCAGTTTGGAGTATCTTTATTTGCTGATTGTTAAATTTTCTGAAATACACATATTTCTATTGTAGTGTAGATTCTGGGCTTGCTGTCCCTCCATCCCTTTCTTTCTCTTTATTTCTCCCTTTGTTTCTCCCTCCATCCCTCATTCATCTCAGACTATAACCACACCCCTTCGAGTCACGTACCTTTAAGCCACGCCCACTATCCGTGTAAACCACACCTATTTTCGGTGTGCCTCATTTTCTTTGCCACGCCTACTAATGGATGCCCCACCCCCTAATTATAATGTGACTCCGCCTACAGCCAACAAAGTGTCCCTAAAATTTTTTTTACAATGTTGGCAACTATGCATTTGTGCTACACAAAAGGGGCTTCGAGTTCCTGCTTGTAATGGCCTATTGTTAATCTGACTGGGAGCCTGTCAGATCAATCAGGGTGATTCAGCTGGAGCAAGAAAGTGAATGTGCAGGAGGAAAGTGAAGGAGATATATACAGTAGGTGTATATAGGAAGATGTCCTGTCCCTGAAGTTTTGCTGAAGTTTGTTGAAGTCAAGTGGGCATCCCATAACATCCCATCCCTATCCAAGTTATTATCCCTAAAATAAAAAAACAAAACAAAGTCTGTCCTCTGACTCAGGGTGCTTGTGAAATTTTGGTGTGCTTGGCTGTGCAGGAGTGGAGGATCCAAGTTCATCTGCAGCCCCTACGGGCATGTGCTACACAACATTTACAATAAAATAGTGTGCATGAGGCCTAATGCCGCGTACACACGGTCGGACTTTTCGTCTACAAAAGTCCGACGGATGCCGACGGACTAAAGCTGGCTGACAATCCGATCGTGTGTGGGCTTCCCCGGACTTTCAGCGGACTTTTCCAGCCGCAAATCTGACGGACTTTAGATTTGAAACATGCTTCAAATCTTTACATCGTAACTCCGCCGGACCCAGAAATCCGCTCGTCTGTGTGCTAGTCCGACGGACAAAAACCCACGCTAGGGCAGCTATTGGCTACTGGCTACCAACTTCCTTATTTTAGTCCTGTGTACGTCATCACGTACAAATCCGTCGGACTTTTGTGTGATCGTATGTAGGCAAGTCCGGTCGTAAGAAAGTCTGCCGCAAGTCCGCCAAAAGTCTGACAAAAGTCCGGCGAAAGTCTGTCGGACAGGCTGTTGGACTTTTGTAGCCGAAAAGTCCGACCGTGTGTACGCGGCATAAGAATAAGCCAACTACAGGAGGAAAAATAAGAAGAAGAGGATCTGTGACACCACCAGAGTAGACTGAAGACACCTGGAATAAGGTAGGTATAAAGAGTTTTTAGTTTAGAAAAGGGTCAGGGGGTGTTCCAATGGGAATAGAGGGCAAATGGGGGAAAATTCTAAGATTGGAGTTAGCCTTGATCACAAATACAAAAAAATAGAAAGTAGTAAAGCATGTAAAATGTGAAGGTCACATCAAAATTACTTTAGAGTTGATACTGCTTTATTAACTGGAAATATGTGTCCACTGAAAAGACATTATATTCCCTATTTAACTATGGGGGTCAGGCTTGGCTGATCAGACAGGTCTCTGCTCTGTTATAACATCAGGATGACAGTAAAAAGCACCCGATGGTATTCAGTAAGAGGAGGGAAAACCAGCTGTTCTGCTTGACAGTGGGAGTGGAGTGGCTGTACCCCCAGGGTGGCCAGAAAAGACTGCGAGAGGTATGTGCCCGCCACTTAGATATAGAAAGGGCACTATCCTCGTATCACCGGTACTTCTCAGTAAATGGTACATGTTTGTGTTCCACAATACTTGAAGATGAGTTCCAGGTATGGGTACTTTATACATTGTTACATTGTCCAACTTGGATTAATATAACTATGTATGTACCAGTGGCAGCTGGTGTTTTTTTTGGGGAGGGGGGGCAACCTCCCCCCGTGCCTGCTCTAGGTAGGCTGGGTCACCCGCACTCCAGGTCAGTCGGTCGGTCTCATCCAGCACGGAACTTACCCCATCTAGGTTGCTGGTGGGCGGCAAGCGGCGGGCAGCGGCTCCTGTGTCCTCTCCTCCACTCCTGCATCTCCGCACGTCTCCTCCTCCCTCCTCCTCCTAGGCATCCAATAGGATCGCCTGTCCTTACAGCCAATCTGGTGACGGGTCTCAAAATCTGCTTCCTGATTAGCCGGGAGGAGGATCAGTGTGGCAATAGCGAATATTCATTCGCTATTGTCACACAATTGGGTGGGCTCGGAGTGCAGTGCTCTGTGCCCTGAGCCCCCCCCCCCCCCTATTTTGAAGCCTATTAGAGCATCTGGCTCTAATCACATGCTTCAAAAAAAACACACCCCCCCACTAATTGGAATCCATGGTCCGACACCCTGCATGTAGATCAGGGGGCCGGACACATGGATAGGGGGGGCAGCGCCCATGCACCCCTAATGGACGGGCCGCCACTGGTATATACCATACCTGGCCGATGCCCCTGGAATCTGGAAATCACTGAAGTAGATACCGCTACTCCAGTAATCTCCACAATCTCCTGGGTCCCATGCCAAGCGGCTGGCCTGGTGCCTTGTTGACACAGGAGGGTAACTACTCAGCACGGACACCATTCAAAGAATGCAACACATTCTCTGAATGAATGCAAAGTGTACTCTGATTCGATGAGGTGGAGAGCATGATGTCACCACCCAGCCTCTACACCTCATCCGAGAAAATAAATAGAGTAAGTAGATACCAAACATGTCAAACCTTAGGGCCAGTTCACACCAGACGCAGTTCCGTGCAGTTCTGTGCGTTTTTTTCTACACAAAATGCATGCACAGTGTTTTCCATGTATTCCAATGGCTCTAGTTCACACCATCCAGTCAGTTTCTGCACTGGAAACTGACTGGAAACTGACTGCATGGTGTGAACTAGAATGGAATACATGGAAAACACTGTGCATGCATTTTCTGCAGAAAAAAACGCACAGAACTGCACGGAACTGCATCTGGTGTGAACTAGCCCTTAGGCTGGATTCACACCTACGCATTTTTAGTGCTTTTTGCATTTTGCAGATTTGCGCTACAGAACGTGTTCCATAGGAAACCATGGTGAATGTACTGTAGTGCAAATCTGCATAATGCAAAAAGCACTTAAAATGCATAGGTGTGAATCCAGCCTTAAGGCTCGATTCACATCTATGCATGTTGCTTTTGAGCGTTTTTTTTGTGATGCTTGCCACGTTTTTGAGCAGCGTTTTTGTAGCGTTTTTACAGCGTTTTTGCGGCGTTTTGCGTTTTTGTTTTTTTTTATAGTTTTTTTTAGACTGTATACAGTCTAAAAAAAATGGGGAAAAAAAACGCTGTAAAAACGCTGTAAAAACGCTGCAAAAATGCTGCACTTGCGTTTTTGATGCTTGTCCATTGAATTCTATTACATGCAAAACGCTGCATTTTGCATGAAAAAAAGTCCCTGACCCTTTCCAAAAATGCAGAGAAACAAAAAGGCATTGATGTGAACATGTTCCATAGGAACCCATGTTAAAAAATTCCCGTGCATTTCTGCAAAATGCAAAATGCATCAAAAAATGCGCTAGTGTGAATTGAGCCTAAAGTGGAATTTCACTCTCCCAATCAACCTTGATTATTTTTAATCCTTACTGTATGCATTCACACCTGAGCGTTTCAAAGTCGCTCAAAGTTTTTCCGCGTTTTTTAACCGCATTTTTACCACGATTTAGCCGTGTTTTTGCCGTGATTTTGTTCAGTTCACCAATGTAAAAGCCAGAAAAACGCCTGTAATCTGCCCCAAAGAAGCTCATGTTCTTTTTTGAGCTTAGGGCGCTTTCTAGGCGTTTTGCTTCAGGTGACAAAACGCTTTAAACAGGTGCCATTGAAATGAATGTGATTTTGCTTGTTGGGCGCTTTTCAGGCATTTTTTCGGGCGTTTTACGAGCGTTTTATGAGCTGAAAACACTCAGGTGTGAATGCAGCCTAAGGATAGATAGGAAAGTAGATCATTTTTGCTTGTTATAAACTATTTTTTACATTTCTTCAGTTACTTCCAGGTTTCCATGCCTAGGCAAATGATGCATACCTCCCAACTTTTTGAGATGGGAATGAGGGACACCTACCAGCAAAAGTATGCAGGCATAGGACACACCCCCTTGGCACGCCCCCTTAAAGGAGAATTGTACAAAAAAAAAAAACAAGATTGGTTAAACCCACAAGTGCTTTTTTACCACTGCTAGTCCTTCATATTGGCTTTTGGAATTTAAAAAATGCAGCAATTTAGAAATCAGACGAAAGGTTTAGCACTGGGAAACACTTTTTGAAAGATAAAAAGTGCATTTTATATACATCTATATAGACCAAAATGAGGGACAAATGGAGAGGAATGAGGGACAGAGGGACATTGCTCCTAATCAGGGACAGTTCCTTGAAATCAGGGACAGTTGGGAGCGATGAATGATGCCATATAGAGGGGTTTTCTCAGCTAAGCACTCTCTCCTGCATGCATGCTTGAGCGAAGGGCACAAGGATTCCAGGAAGTAAATGCTACATGAATCATTTGCCCTTACTGAAGATGGCCACGGCCAGAAATGCTAGGGGAGTGTTTTTCAAAGTGATTTCTAAGCAAAATAAAGCATAGAGACATGGATGGATGGGGGAGTTTCCTTTGAATATTAAAATTGAAATTAGTGTAATGGCAAATAATCAGATCATTCCAGAGCTGAATTATTCTGTGAAACTCACAGTGCAAAAATATGCAAAAAAAGTGCAAATTAAACATGATATGAAAAACACACAAAACATTGTGTTATTCACATAGTGTTTAATTTGCACATTTTTTTGCATATTTTTTTTTTTTTAACCATGAATTGTGGCCCAGAATTGTTGCTCTCAGTCCGGCGCTCACGGCGCAAACTAGATTTAGATACACGTGGTCGCTCTATGCTGTGTGGTTGAATTGGAGAGTGTATGGGGGTGCTTTAAAATATTTTTTAATTTTATTTATTTTATATAATTTTTTTTTAATTTAAAAAAATGTTGTTTTTTTAACTTTACAGCTAACACAAGGGAAGGGGGGGGGGGGGGCAAGCTCCCTATGTAATAGCATGAGCAGGTGACAGGCTCACTTTATGGAGACATCAGTGGTCTGTCAGGCCCCCAATGTCTTCCCTATCCTCCACAGCAGCTAATCAAGCATAGATGATGCTTGATTAGCTGCATTTTCAGCTACAGAAACTGGGGAATGACAGCTGTGAAACCAGAAGTGACGCAATACACACTGCTTTCGAGGTTCATTAGACGAAGGGGGAAGGAATGTTTTCCTATCCATCCCGGCTCTCAATGTAGGAGCCATTTGCCGTTGTCCCAGGCCTGGAATGTTTTTTTAGCTAACGTAAACTGAAAGTTCTATTGGGTTTTGTTAGGGACACAGATGACAGCTGCAATTACTTTTTTATTCAATATTTTTTTTTTATAATTTTAACAGGGTTACATTCAAATAATAAAGATATAGTAAATATAGGATTACAATTAGTTGAAATATTTTTTTTTAATAGCATGAGAATTCTGTTGGATTGCAGCTGTCATCAGGGGGCAATTTCCCCTCACTTTCTGTCCCAGTGACACCCAGTGAAATCTTTAGATCGTAAGCTCCATGAGCAAGGCCCTCCTATTCCTTCTGTATTGAACTGTATTGTCATTTTACTGCCCCCCTTATTATTGTAAAGCGCTGCGTAAACTGTTGACACTGTATATAGTTACATAGTAGGTGAGGTTGAAAAAAGACACAAGTCCATCAAGTCCAACCTATGTGTGTGATTATAAATATAAAGTGAGTATAAATCCCAGGAAAACAGGTGTATAGGCACTGCAACCTTCCTACATAAAAGCTCGGCCCGGTGCTCAGACCTTGAGGCTGCTGACACCTCCGATGTACCAGAATAAGGAAAGACTGGGCCCTCAGGCAGCTGCCCCTTTCGCCCTGTGTTAAAGATGGCCCTGGTGATAAGCTGATTATTATTATTATACAGGATTTATACAGTATAAGGAAAGGGATGGTCGGCACTCAGGATGACATCCAAAATGGTATTTATTTATTAAATATATGTACAAAGCTGTTAAACATCCTACGCGTTTCGGACATTAGTCCTTAGTCATAACTAAGGGCTAACGTCCGAAACGCGTAGGCTGTTTTCCATCTTTGTACATGTATTTAATTAAAAAAATACCATTTTGGATGTCATCCTGAGTGCCGACCATCCCTTTCCTTATACTGTATAAATCCTGTATAATAATAATAATCAGCTTATCACCAGGGCCATCTTTAACACAGGGCAAAAGGGGCAGCTGCCTGAGGGCCCAGTCATTGTTGTGGGGCCCAAAAGCAGCTGCCCCCTGAGCCTTCACTGCCTGAAAATAAGTGATAAGTGAATTTGGGTGGGCCCAAGAAAATGTTTGCCTAGGGTACAGTCAATATTAAAGACAGCCCTGCTTATTATGCGCTTTTATTGAGAGCAGACCACCTCACTGAGCAGTCAGTTTAAATAAAAATGGGGGCCAACATCAGTATCTGCAGGTCAGAAGCAGGTAAGGCTCGCCGAAAAAAGCTTCCAATGAATGTATAAGCTTGCATCGAATTACTCTTTAAAAGTTTTCTCTTAGATTTCAAGAAAAAAAACAATATCTCAGCAGGATTTTCAAAATAATACCATTACTTTTCTCTTCCCTTTTTTTTCCTGCGAGCTGTGCGTGCAAATTTTCTCCAAGCCTTGCGCCAGGCAGGCTGACACTGAGCCTTTCATTCTTGTCCACCATACAATTACCTCTGTGCTAGGGCACCTCTAGCCGAGCCGTGTCACCACATCACAGACAGAGCTCGCATCGCCGGGCCTCGCCGCGGAACAATGGAAGAGAGGTGTCGGGTCAGAGATCTCTGCGTTTGATCTAAGTAAGCAAGTCTCGGCTAGAGAGCCAGGCTGGACAACATGAGAAGGCTTTCTATTCTTTTATTGACAATGGGATGCAGAAGACACTGCGTAAGTAGAGCGTCCAGCGCCTGGCAATTAGCAGGCTATTACGAGATTTACATGTTCTTACCGCAGGGGATGAAAGCCATGGGCGAGAGCCAAGAGATGAGTCTTATTGTGGAGGGGACGGCAGATTGGAATCTCCTTTAGAGGCAGAAACAGATGGCAATGCTTCTGATTTAGACTAAAGGGCCGCTTAATTGTATATACAGCACTGTGCAAAAGATTTAGGCAGGTGTGAAGAAAAGCTGTAAAGTATAGAATGCTTTCAAATATATAATTTTTAATTGTTTATTTTGATCAATTTACAAATGCAAAGTGTATGTAGCAGCATCCCCGACTTCCAAAGGCCTAATGGTGACCTTCAGAGTGAGAGAGAGCTGACATCCTTCTTCACAGTGTAATGCAAGTTGAAAAACATGGGCGCCAGTCACTTTTTGGATGCGAACAAAAGAGATTTATTGTCTCTTACCCTGTTTCCCCGAAAAAAAGACCTAGCGTGATTGTCGGTGATAGCTGCAATATAAGCCCTACCCCCCAAATAAGCCCTAGTCTTATTTTCAGGGTAGGGCTTATTTTCGGGGAAACAGGGTAGGGCTTATTTGGGGGGGTAGGGCTTATATTGCAGCCATCACCAACAATCACGCTAGGTCGTATTTTCGGGGAAACAGGGTAACAAGAATTGAGGGAGAGGGGGTTTAGAGCCAGGACACCCTTAGGCAGATGCAATATCAATAGGCAGACTCCGAAAAAAAAATAGGCATACAGCTATACAGGTAGAGGGCCTTTAAGCTGAATGCAGCAACTGTATTTGTAGAACTGCTGTCAACTAAACTTTGAACAGTCAACAGAGATCCATATACGTAACCCGTAATAGATCTTTTCTCACATCTCACAGTATCTTACTGTAGATCTTCGCTCGCTGAGCTCCCAGTCTCTCAATAGACTTCAAGATCCCAGTAGTCACTGGATCCTCTGAGCTCTTCCACAGCTAAGCCGCTGTATACTCCTCAAGCGTCACCCCCGCTAACACACTGGGTCCCTGGCTTGGCACTCTGCTGAAGCTTTCCCACTTGTTCACCATCCCCGCCTAGTGAATAAGGCTGCCCTGGTACGTCTTCAGACTTCCATACACTGGCCTTTGATAACCAGAGTGGTTGTCCCTTAATGGCAACTGTGTCTCCTTTATCTCTGACCTTGACACTCACTTTCCTCTGGTAACAGGAGTGGTCATCCCATGTGGCAACTGCTTCTCCCTCACAGCTGGCAAAGATGTGGTTCCCCATCCGGTGGAACCTCTACATCTTGGTTGGGCCTCCAGCTGAAAGCCCCAAACCCACGTTGCTTTTCTCAAACCTGGATAGGCTTTAGACAGCCTAGCAGCCAGGGGCTCCCAGGATAGGCCTCAGGCTTCTGGCCTAGCAACCCTGAGCCCTGTGACACACGTCCACCCAGACAGCCTGGGTCGCACAGAACAGCGATCCCATGACTCCTCCCGTATAAATAGGCTCTGCCAGCAGGTCAAGGGGCCGAAGAAAACCCCTGCCAATTGGCTGAAACAACCTATCCACTCCTAGTCTGAATTCACTATGCCCCCTGTCATTCCAATGCCACAGGCATAAATGCCACCTAGTGACAAAAGAGAGAAGTGCATCAAATCCAGAGTTAGGGAAAAATCTGTGGATCCCCTATCAATCAGCCAGGCTAGTTACCACCTAGCAAGCTAAATTTGTTAGCAACCCTGCCTACTACCAGGGTGCTACATGTACCTAGAAGAATTGATGCTGGTTTGAAGGCAAAGGGTGGTTGCACCAAATATTGATTTGATTTGGATTTCTTATCTGTTCATTTACTTTCCATTTTGTTAATTGATTAAAATAAACTACTAACACTTCTATTTCTGAAAGCATTTTTAGTTTTTTCACACTTGCCTAAAACTTTTGAACAGTAGTGTGTATATATGTATATGAAAAAGGGACTGGGAGCGCAATGCAGTCCCTTTTTGTATTTGATGTATATGTTAGGAGGTGATTGGACCTGATTGGTCGATGTGCATTCTGCCTAGCACAACATACAACTCCAATTTTGGACTTATATACAGTATACTGTATAAGTAAAGGAAAGTGATATCACCATGCCATCCAAGAGAGGAGCCTTGCAGGAAAGGCTAGGTAATTCTGGATGTTCTCCAATCAGGAAATAAGGCGAGGCTTTATCTGACTTGCTGCAGCTTCTAATGCACACTCTGAGAAGCACGCAGTGTGCAGTGAAATCAGAGTAAGCGATTTCAGTACAGGAGAGGAGCCTGTACAACTGTGCAAGACTGAAGTGAAGGCCGGAGTTCAGCTTTAGTATTAAATCGTTTTGATCATTGATATTTTAAGCTTAAAGCGGGAGTCCGGCGACCAATCTTTTTTTTTTTTTAGGTCATTGAGACACTTTGCTAACCCCAAAATAATACTCACAGTTTGGATGTAATATTTCCGCCTCTGTCTGTTTTCGTACTGAAGAATAACTTTAAAAATGTGATGCTGGCTGTTTCCATCTTGCTTGTGGGCATGTGAAGCCCAAAAGCATTAATTTCCTGGATGCGGTGAATGCTGTTCATTCACAGCTTGTTCATGTGCATGATCATTGTTTCCGCACTGAATCTTGGGAAGCCTGACACTAAGCTCCCAGGGGAAAGGCAATAAACATGCATACTCCCATGGGAGGAGAGACAGGAAGTGCCACAATAAAGTACAATATAAAGGTAATTACAGCGATAAAAAAAAAATTTCATGCGGCATTTGAACATCTATGCAATTAACTGAAGGGGGTAAGATTAAGTTAAAAATTTGAGTGGAACCCCGCTTTAAAGCTTATAAACTGATGAATATTAAGAGAGCCAACAAGGAGTTTAGTTTGCTCCTGCTCTCTCTAATAAGATATATGTGCATGTCTCTCCTCTAAATCATTCAGCCATCTGTGTAATCTGATCTTTTCTGCCCTGCAGGTCTATTTCACAGCATAGCTGTAGGAAAAATAGAAAATAACAGTTGGTTTGGAGTTTACAGTTAATTTTTTTTTTGTTGTTCTAAATGAAAGTATAGAAAATATAAACAAAAAAACCCCCCATACAATCCCTTAAGGGCACATCCACTAGAGATAAAAAGCCAACTAAAATCCTTTAGGTCCTCTAGGATAAAAGTGACTCCATCTGTATCATCCTCCACAATCAGACTTCAATTATCCGGCTCTACTGTTATAGATTTCCACCATACATAAAAGTCGGTGAAACCTTCATACGTTTTTTCCTATAAACTATAAACTCATTAAATCAATTTACAGCTAAGACGATAATGAAATGTTATCATTAAAAATCTCAACAATGCCGCCATCTGTTCCCGGGTTTTGTAACACGGTTAGAATGTGACAATTGTGTGGTGGGTAGGAATATCCACCAGTGAATCTCATTCATCAGAGGGGGACGTGTTCTTCTTTACTGGAGGCCAACGTTAATTCTTCTCACTTATTAGAAGTTGGGAATGAGATTTATCAGGGGGGATGCAAAGTTCAGATGAATTAGTTATGTGCTTGTTGAAGGCCTAAAGCAGCGTAAGTAACACGTTTGTCCTTTTCTTTCTGTGAACGTTGGTAAAATATTAATTTACACTCTTGTTATTTCACACTTTGACCATTGTTACTCCCTACCAACAGTCGTTTGCTAAACACATAATCAGTGTGCCGTCAACACGGCTGCCTTGATTTATGTCAGGGGTGCCCAAACTTTTTTCAAACAGGGCCAGATTTGACGAAGTGAACATGCGTGAGGGCTGACCATTTTGCCGGACATTCTTTGAACCATTAAAATTTGGTCTAAGTGTGTTCATCAGAGGCACTAATACACTGCCCAACAAGAATTCTCTTGCCTTTGTGGCTGTGTGTGGTGAAGAGATGAGCTCAGGCGTGTTATTTGGATATATATATATATATATATATATATATATATATATATATATAGCGTATTTATCGGCGTATAACACACACAGGTGTATATCACGCACATTTTCATTTTAAGAGGGAAATTTCAGGGAAAAAACTTAAATTTTCAATAAGGAACTTTGAAGCAAAATATGGGTCAGTGCCTATCTGCAGCCTCACCATTGCCATCAATGCAGCCTGATCAATGCCCATCTGCAGCCTCACAAGTGCCATCAGTACAGCTTCGCCATTGCCATCAATGCAGCAGCCTTGCCATTGCCTTCAATGCAGCAGCCTCACCATTGCCATCAGTGCAGCCTGATCGATGCCCATCTGCAGCAAGTGGGGACAGGATGACTGCCGAAAGATTACATGCAGTGAGAATCCTATGATAGACAGAACAGTGGTCCAATGGCGGCCCAGGAGACGGGACTTCCTATTACAGAGGCCGCCAAGTAAAAAGGAGATTCTCACTGCATGTAATCTGACAGCGCTCGTCCCGCCCCACTCCCTGTCCCCTCTGAGGCAGCTAAAATTTAAGTATTGGCGTATAACACGCACATGCTATTTGCACCCGATTTTCATGGTGATAAAAGTGAGTGTTATACGCCAATAAATACAATATATATATATATATATATATATATATATATATATATATCTTTTATGGCCCCCGATGAATCCCGATGAGCTCAGGCGCATTATTTGGATACACCGTATTTATCGGCGCACCTTCACTTTAAGAGGGAAGTTTCAGGAAAAAAACTTAAGTTTTAAATGAGGAACTGTGAAGCAAATTAAGGGTCAGTACCCATCAATGCAGCCTAATCAGTGCCCATCTACAGCCTCACCATTGCCATGAATGCAGCCTCACCATTGCAATCAATGCAGCCTTACCATTGCAATCAATGCAGCCTCACCATTGCAATCAATGCAGCCTCACCAGGGCTGGACTGGTACAAAAATGTGGCTCTGGACTCAATCCAGACCGGCCCAGGGCACAACACATCAGGGTACAGTGCACATCAGGGCACGGTAGGGAGCTCAGCACATCAGGGCACAGCACATCAGGTCGCATCAGGGTACAGAGCCACAGCACATCAGGGCACAGCACATCAGGGTACAGAGCCCAGCACATCAGGGCACAAGGCACATCAGGGTACAGAGTAGGGTTGCCACCTGTCATTACAGACGCCGCTGAGTAAACAGGAGATTCTCCTGTATGTAATCTGATGGCACTCGTCCTGCCCCCTCCGAGGCAGCACCGATAAATACGGTATATAATATCTTTGGTGGCCACCAAATCACCGGGGGGGACGTATTAAATCGGAACGTGGGTCGCGATTGGCCCACGGGCCTGACTGTGGACATGCCTGATTTATGTGATTGGTATGATTCCTGGGTGACCAGGCACTGCTTCTATGATCATTCTTTGTGTAGTGGCCAGTTGAACTCTATTCTAATATCCATATCATTTCTTATAAAAAGAATTCCAGGTATGGCATTTTTTCATAGGTATAATTGGTTTGTTTTGGACCAGTGTAACTATGCATATACCATACCTGTGGGATCCTAGTGGAAACTGGAAATCACTTTAGTAGACCCTGTTCTCCAGTGATCTCCACTAGCTTGTCAGTCCTTTGCCAAGGGGCTGCCCTGTTGCATTCTGAACACAGGAGGTCCGGCTGCTCGACACAGGTGCCATTCAGAGAATGCTTTACATTTTGCCAAAGGATGCAAAGCATTCTCTGATTGAACTAGGTGGAGAAGGGTGGTGGTGACATCATGGTTGGTCCAGCTTGGACCAACGTAACTATGCATAGACCATACCTGTGGGATCAATGTGGAAGCTGGAAATCATTGTAGTAGATACCACTTCTCCAATTATCTCAACTAGCTTCTGGGTCCAGCTGCATTCTGAACACAGGTCCAGCCACTTGGGATTGTTGCCATTCAGAGAATGCTTTGCATTTTCCCAAAGCATTCTCTGACTGAACAAAATGGAGCGACAGGGTGGTGACGTCATGGTTGGTCCAGCTTGGACCAACCACACAATGGATATACCATACTGTGGGATCCCTGTAAAAGCTGTAAATCACTTTAGTAGAAACTACTTCTCCATTGATCTCCACTAGCTTCTGGGTCCGATGCTCAGGGGCTGCCCTGCTGCATTCTGAACACAGGAGGTCCAGTTACTTAGCATGGGTGCTATTCAAAGAATGCAAAGTGTTCTCTGATTGAACAAGGTGGAGAGATGGGGTGTTGACGTCATTGTTGGTTCAGCTTGGACCAAAGTAACTATGCATACACCTTTGGTATTCCCGTAGAAGCTGGAAATCACTGTAGTAGACACCACTGCTCTAGTGATCTCCTTTCCTCACGCACTGTCACAGCTGTAACCGGCAAGTGTGGCAGGGGACATGTACACAGATAATCAGGGCACTAATCATCAGTGTAGCCCCATCAGTGCTGCCTATCAGTGCCCATCAGTGCTGCCTATTAGTGCTTTTTCATCAGTGCCGCCTATCAGTACCTATCAGTGCAGACTCATCAGTGCCACATCTTAAATGCCCATCAGCGCCACCTCATCAGTGCTGCCTCATCAGTGCCTATCAGTGAAGAAGAAAAATATCATAACAGAAACTAAAAACAAAACTTTTTTTTTTTTTTCACAATGTTCTGTCTTTTCGTTGGTTTAGCAAAAAATAAAAACCCAGTGGTGATTAAATATACCACCAAAAGAAAGCTCTATTTGTGTAAAAAAAAATGATAACATTTTAATTTAAACAGTGTTTTGACCGCGCAATAGTCATTCAAAATGCAAAAGCTCTGAACTCTGAAAATCGGCCTGGGCAGGAAGGGGGTGAAAGTTCCCGATATTGAAGTGGTTAAATACATTTGAATATTCTACTAAAATAGCTACATTGTTAAACTAGTTTCAAGATTCTTTTACTTGAACTCACCAAGAACTTTTTCTTGACTCACTAAGAACTTTCCAAGACAATTTTCAATTTCCCAATTAAAAGAAAGTGTAGAAATGTGTATGATTGTCAGATGTAAGAGAATAATGAGAGACACAGTGTTTTCTCCCGACCAGAGTAATGATGTCCAGTCTTCATCACACACACTAGTTCTCTTCTTTACAACATTGCGGTTCACTAATTAAATCCATCTATTCGCAGCTCCCTACACTGGTAATGAGTGAATGCCCACACTAGGACAGACATCTGCTAGCTGTTTGCAGGACAACATTACAAAGAGCAATATGACCATGCAAATGACTACAATAAAGAAAAGGCGGGATGCTTCCATTTTAGCCAAGGGGACCATCAGTGTTCAATGACTCCTTCTGTGAGGCATGAGTTCAATATTCATGTACTGTATGCCCGGGCAATAAAAAAAGAAAACAAATGTGCCTTGAAAAAGTATTCACACCACTTGAAATTTTCTACATTTTGTCATGTTAAAAAATGTAAATATATTTTATTGTGATTTTATGTGATAGAACAACACAAAGTGGCACATAATTGTGAAGTGAAAGGAAAATGATAAATGGTTTTCTACCAATGGTTTTTTACCAATAAATATGTGAAAAGTGTGGTGTACATTTGTATTCAGCCCCCCTGAGTCAATACTTTGTTGAACAACCTTTCTGCTGAAATTACAGCTGCAAGTCTTTTTGGGGATGTCTCTACCAGCTTTGCAAAGCTAGAGAGTGAAATTTTTGCCCATTCATCTTTGCAAAATATCTCAAGCTCTGTCAGATTAGATGGATTGCGTCTGTGAACAGCAATATTCAAGTCTTGCCACAGATTCTCAATTGGATTTAGGTCTGGACTTTGACTGGGCCATTCTAACACATGAATATTCTTTGATCTAAACCATTCCATTGTAGCTCTGGCTGTATGTTTAGGGTCGTTGTCCTTCTGGAAGGTGAACCTCCGCCCCAGTCTCAGGTCTTTTGCAGACTATAACAGGTTTTCTTCTAAGATTGCCCTGTATTTGGATCCATTCATCTTCCCATCAACTCTTCCCTGTCCCTGCTGAAGAAAAGCATCCCCACAACATGATGCTGCCACCACCTAGTTTCATGGTTGGGATGGTGTGTTCAGGGTGATGTGCAGTGTTAGTTTTCCCCCACACATAAAGTTTTGCTTTTAGGCCGAAAAGTAAAATTTTGGTCTCATCTGACCAGAGCACCTTTTTTCACGTTTGCTGTGTCCCTCACATGTATTTTTGCAAACTGCAAATGGGACTTCTTATGGCTTTCTTTCAACAATGACTTTCTTCTTGCCACTCTTCCATAAAGGCCAGGTTTGTGGAGAGCACAACTAATAGTTGTCCTGTGGACAGATTCTCCCACCTAAGCTGTGGATCTCTGCAGCTCCTCCAGAGTTACCATGGGCCTCTTGGCTGTATCTCTGATTAATGCTCTCCTTGCCTGGCCTGTCAGTTTAGGTGGACGACCATGTCTTGGTAGGTTTGCAGTTGTGCCATACTCTTTCCATTTCCAGATGATGAATTGAACAGTGCCTCGTGAGATGTTCAAAGCTTGGGATATTTTTTTTATAAACTAACCCTGCTTTAAACTTCTCCATACTTGTATCCCTGACCTGCCTGGTGCATTCCTTGGGCTTCATGATGCTGTTCACTAAGGTTCTCTAACAAACCTCTGAGGGCTTCACAGAACAGCTGTATTTATACTGAGATTAAATTACACACAGATGGACTCTGTTTACTAATTATGTGACTTCTGAAGGCAATTGGTTCCACTAGATTTTAGTTAGGGGTATCAGAGTAAAGGGGGCTGAATACAAATGCACACCACACTTTCAAGATATTTATTTGTAAAGAAATTGGGGCGGAGGTTCACTTTCCAGCAGGACAACGACCCTAAACATACAGCCAGAGCTGCAATGGAATGCTTTAGATCAAGGCATATGTATGTGTTAGAATGGCCCAGTCAAAGTCCAGACCTAAATCCAATTGAGAATCTGTGCCAAGACTTGAAAATTACTGTTTACGGACGCTCTCCATCCAATCTAACAGAGCTTGAGCTATTTTGCAAAGAAGAATGGGCAAAAATTTCACTCCCTAGATGTGCAAAGCTGGTAGAGACATCCCCAAAAAGACTTGCAGCTGTAATTGCAGCGAAAGGTGGTTCTACAAAGTATTGACTCAGGGGGGGCTGAGTACAAATGCACGCCACACTTTTCACATATTTATTTGTAAAAAAATTTGAAAACCATTTATTATTTTCCCTTCACTTCACAATTATGTGCCACTTTGTGTTGGTATATCACATAAAATCCCAATAAAATACATTTACGTTGGTTGTTGAAAGGAATTATACACCTTGACAACCACCCTGGTTTATGCAGGCAGACCTCAGGGACCCTCGGATCCGTGAGAGACCAAATGAGACACGGGAAACAGGCTTTGAGTGTATTCATAAGATCTCTGTCTTTATTGAATACAACAGTAGTTTTTATACCAGTAAAAATACATGTCTAAGGGTTTTTACAAACTTACACTCAGTACTTTCTTATCAAAAGTAATGGCGCGTACACATGGTCGGAATTTTCGACAACAAATGTTCGACGTGAGCTTGTTGTCGGAAATTCCGACCGTGTGTAGGCTCCATCGGACATTTGTTGTGGGAATTTCCAACAACAAAAATTTGAGAGCTGGTTCTCAAATTTTCCAACAACAATATCCGTTGTCGGAAATTCCGATCGTGTATACACAATTCTGACGCACAAAATTCCACGCATGCTCGGAATCAAGCAGGGGAGCCGCACTGGCTATTGAACTTCATTTTTTTTGGCTCATTGTACGTGTTGTACGTCAAAGCGTTCTTGACGTTCAGAATTTACAACAACATTTGTGCGACCGTGTGTATGCAGGGTTTGAGGCAACATCTGTCGGAAATAAATCCAGGATTTTGTTGTCGGAATGTCCTATTGTGTGTATGCGGCATTAGGCTGCTGACTAGATAACAAGAAATAGCTGATGACTTGCTGACACAGATTCGGCTTAACAACAGTATCTCATAGGGTGTGGTTCTATGCAAACTTGTTAGTTTAAGCTGTTCGTGGCAAAAATCATACACACAAAAAAGTCAGTTTCTACCTTATGTAAAATGGAGGAGAATCTAAAATGGAATCAGTTGTTTATACATTCTCTTATGCTGCGTACACACACAGGGCCGGATTAGCCACAAGGCCACCGAGGCCAGGCCTCGGGGCGGCAGTGGTGTAGGGGCGGCGCCGCTCCTGCAGCGACTTCGCGTCCGCCCCCCCTTTCGTGCTGCCCATTAAAGTCTATTATGGGCACCAGTGCCCATAGAAAAAATGGCCGCGAGCCGACCACGCAACTGCGCATGCGCCGTTCCGAAGCCGGCCGGGCGGCGCATGCGCAGTAGCGTGATTGCGCCATGGCGCCATTTTAAAAAAAATTGAGATTAGCTAGTAGTGTCAGCGGTGCGGCGGCGTGGGAGAAAGATGACATCTCTCATTGCCCGCACTGCTGTTCCGCCCTCCTCCTGATGGCAGGCAGCATGGCAACATTGGCAAGGGACATCCCCATCTGGTGGCAAGGGACATCCCCATCTGGTGGCAAGGGACATCCCCATCTGGTGGCAAGTGACATCCCCATCTGGTGGCAAGTGACCTCCCCATCTGGTGGCAGGCAGCGTGGCAAGTGACATCCCCATCTGGTGGCAGGCAGCGTGGTAAGTGAGATCCCCATCTGGTGGCAGGCAGCGTGGCAAGTGACATCCCCATCTGGTGGCAGGCAGCGTGGCAAGTGACATCCCCATCTGGTGGCAGGCAGCGTGGCAAGTGACATCCCTATCTGGTGGCAGGCAGTGTAGCAAGTGACATCCCCATCTGGTGGCAGGCAGCATGGCAAGTGACATCCCCATCTGGTGGCAGGCAGCGTGGCAAGTGACATCCCCATCTGGTGGCAGGCAGTGTAGGAAGTGACATCCCCATCTGGTGGCAGGCAGCGTGGCAAGTGACATCCCCATCTGGTGGCAGGCAGCGTGGCAAGTGACATCCCCATCTGGTGGCAGGCAGCGTGGCAAGTGACATCCCCATCTGGTGGCAGGCAGTGTAGCAAGTGACATCCCCATCTGGTGGCAGGCAGCGTGGCAAGTGATATCCCCATCTGGTGGCAGGCAGCGTGGCAAGTGACATCCCCATCTGGTGGCAGGCAGCGTGGCAAGTGACATCCCCATCTGGTGGCAGGCAGCGTAGCAAGTGACATCTCCATCTGGTGGCAGGCAGTGTGGCAAGTGACATCCCCATCTGGTGGCAGGCATGGTGGCAAGTGACATCCCCATCTGGTGGCAGGCAGCGTGGCAAGTGACATCCCCATCTGGTGGCAGGCATGGTAGCAAGTGACATCCCCATCTGGTGGCAGGCAGTGTAGCAAGTGACATTCCCATCTGGGCAGTGTAGCAAGTGACATCTCCATCTGGTGGCAGGCAGCGTGGCAAGTGACATCCCCATCTGGTGGCAGGCAGCGTGGCAAGTGACATCCCCATCTGGTGGCAGGCAGCGTGGCAAGTGACATCCCCATCTGGTGGCAGGCAGCGTGGCAAGTGACATCCCCATCTGGTGGCAGGCAGTGTAGCAAGTGACATGCCCATCTGGTGGCAGGCATAGTGGCAAGTGACATCCCCATCTGGTGGCAGGCATAGTGGCAAGTGACAAGCGATGGTGGCAAGTGACACGCTCAGGGCTCCCAATGATTCTGCATTATGGTGAGTTGAACTATTTCAGTTTATATTACAATGTAATAATAGAAGTAATGTGTTTCAATCATCCTGACACCATAACAACCATGGTGCCGGGGATGATTGAAGCACTAACACCAGCCATTTTCTTGAAAAATTGCCTGCGAAAAATCCTTACTCCTTGCGCGCTTACCCTGAAGTATTTTTAGTCTGTACAATTAAAGCCAGTTATTTTCAGTGTTTTCGTGTGTGGAGTTATGTTTTTAATTGATCTATTGTAGAAGTCATCGATAAAGGACGTGGTGTGTGTATGTGTGTGTGTGTGGGGGGGGGGGGCGGCATTGAAGGACCCGGCCTTGGGGCGGCAAAGGGAGTAAATCCGGGCCTGTACACACGATCGGAAATTCCGCCAGCAAAAGACCGATGAGAGCTTTTTGATGGAAAATGGGACCGTGTGTATGCTCCATCGGTCTTTTGCTGGCCGAATTCCAGCCAGCAAAAGATTGAGAGCATGTTCTCTATTTTTCGGTCGGGAAAAGTTCCAGTCCGAAAATGCGATCGTCTGTACAAATTCAGACGCAAAAAATTCCTACGCATGCTCGGAAACAATTCGACGCATGGTCGGAAGCATTGAACTTCATTTTCTCGGCTCGTCGTAGCGTTGTACATCACCGCGTTCTTGATGGTCGAAAGTTCAGAGAACTTTTGTGTGACCGTGTGTATGCAAGGCAAGCTTGAGTTAAATTCCGTCGGAAAAAACACTCGTGTGTAAGGGGCATTACAGTTGTAACATGACAAAATGTGGAAAATCTCAAGGGGTATGAATACTTTTTCAAGGCACTGTAGTTCTTAGATACACCCCTCCCTTTTTCTTCATGTTTCCTCAGTAAGTTACAAACATTCATAGTGGGCGTAAGGCTTAGAAGATTACTGATTTTAAATGACCGTAGCTCCCAACTGTCCCTGATATGGAACAAAGTCCCTCTGTCCTTCTTTCCTCCTCATTTGTCCCTCATTTTGGTCTGATCTATATAGTTGTATATAAAATGCACTATTTATCTAACAAAAAGAGTTTTATAGTGTTAAATATTTCATCCAGTTTCGAAATTGTTGCATTTTTAAATTCCCAAAGCCAATATAAAGGCATATAACTGGTAAAAAAAGCACTTGTGGGTTTAACCACTCATATTATTTCCGTACAATTCTCCTTAAAGAGGGGTGTGGCAGGGGGTGAGTCCTCTGTCTACATGCTTCTGCTAATAGGTGTCCCTCATTCCCATCTCAAAACTTTGGGAGGTATGTCAATGAACATCCCATGTACTGCATTTTAAGAAGTAAAACTACATTGGATTAACCCCTTCATAAGGCCAAAACAAATGTTAATGCCTGAAGTCAATTTTGCAACTTTGACATGTGTCATCCCAACTACTTTGTACATCCAGGTGGACCATACCATGTTTTTTTCAAGATAAATCTGGCTTTCTTTTGGTGGTAAATGATTTTTTTTTTGTATTATCAAAGGAAAACTGGCCCAAAATCATTTAAAACAAAATATAAAATTACAGTTTAGCTGTATATTTCTTGCTATTCCCATAACATATGAAGGGGGAAATTGGAACAGACATTTTATTTACCAAAAATTTCGTTTTGATTAAGCAGACATATTAGATGTATAATTTATAATTAGAAATCCTGTTGTGCAACATCTGCATTTCTTGTGTTCGAATGCTATTTAAGCCTTCAGCAGGGAAGATTGCTCTCTGTCTTTTGAAGATTTGTTCTCTGGAGGAAGTGGTAGAAGTAACATGCCTGTGTGAATGACCAGTGTCATCTCAATGAATTCCACCAGAAGCCAGGATGGAACTTCAAAGCAGTTAAAAAGTTAGGTTGGGTTCCTACCCACTTTAGAACATATAAATTGTATTACAAATCCTTAGTTAGACAGAGCAAGCATTTTGAACCCAATACTCCATGTTGCTTTTTGCGGTACCTGCATTCAGGTCTTAACTGCAAGCTTGTATAATAAATACATCTACTTTTTTAATTTGGTTTCAGCAAGCAAAATTTCCTGAGACCCATAAGTTTGGGTTTCACTGCCAACTACCACCAAGAACAACCCAAAAAAAGGTTCCTGCTTCTAACGATCACAGCGTTTCTACATACATAAGTGGTACCTTGGATTACAAGCATAATTCAGTCCAGAAGAATGCTTGTAATCCAATGCACTTGTAGCACCCTCTACCTTTATGAAGGTGCTTTATAGTATTTTTCTGATAGTGTAGGAACGGAGTGCATCCGAGCGGCTCCGAGTGTCAGCGCCCCCCCGCACTTCTGGCCTAATGCAGTACTGCACACCCCATTCGCTTGAATCCTAGACCAAAGCTTGATCTAGCTATTTTTTCTTTATTTTTCGACTTTTTTTTTTCCTCCATTTTTTTTTTTTTTTTACACACTTTTGGTTGACATTTTCTCCCCTGTAAGGAGAAAAAGATACCTTTCTCTCCATTCTGAGGAGAAAGAAAACCACACGGGCGGGCTGCGCAGTGACTGTGATAGCCAATCACAGGCTATCACAGCCATCAGGTGACCCGTAGCCGGGAGTCCTGGGTCTTAAACGTTACGTCGATCGTCTCTGTGCTGGGAGTGCACTGTGCGGCGTGCTCCTAGCACAAACACAGGTACGCATATATGTGGCTTCATGGATAAAAAGCCACTTACAGTCGGCGCCAAGGGGTTCAACTGTTGTGTATTATTGGAGGGTAAAGCTGTCTGTTGAGGGTGTTTATTTAGCGGTCCAAAGGAGGTATGTCACTGCATAAAATGGTGCTTAAAAGAGAAGTATGGGAATTTTATTTTTTTAAGAATTATACTTACCTAGGTCATAGTTGCCAACATTGCAAAAAAATGTATAGGGGCACTTTTTTTCTGCAGGCGGAGTCTTGCTATAATCAGGGGGGCCGGGCACTCGCTTGAAGGCGGGGCACAGCGAGGAAAGAAAAATGGGTGTGGTCTAACTGCAAATTGGGCATGGTTTAATAGGGGCGTGACTCAAAGGGGGTGTGGTTAGAGTCTGAGATGAACGAGGGATGGAGCTAGAAAGTAAGGGAGAGAGAAAAAAAGAAAGAACGAAAGTAAGAAAAAAAAAATAGGGAGGGAAGGAGAGAGAAAGAAGGAAAGAAAGCGGAATGGAGGTACAGCAGGCCCAGAAACTACACCACAATAGAAATATGTGTATTGCAGAAAGTTTAACAATCAGCAGATAAAGATACTCAAACACCTGGTGTTGGAGCTTCAATCATCACGGCACCATGATTGGTATGGTGTCAGGATGATTGAAGTGCATTATTTCTATTATTACATTGTAATATAAAATGAAATAGTTAAACTCACCATAATGTAGAATCAGTGGGAGCCCCGAGTGTCAATTGCCACGTCGCCTGCCACCAGATGCCATCAACTGTCCCCAGTAGAGTCCCTCCTTATACCAGGCATTTCCAGTGGAGTTCCTCCTTACATCAGGTGCCCCCAGCAGAGTCCCTCCTTATATCAGGTGTCCCCAGCACAGTCCCACCTTACATCAGGTGCCTCCAGCAGAGTCTTTCCTTACATCAGGTGCCCCCAGCAGAGTCTTTCCTTACATCAGGTGCCCCCAGCAGAATCCCTCCTTACTTTAGATGCCCCCCCGTTGAGTCCCTCTTTACACCAGGTGTCCCCAGCAGAGTCTCTCCTTATATCAGGTGTCCCCAGTGGAGATCCCCTTACATCAGATGCCCCCAGCAGAGTCCCTCCTTACATCAGGTGCCCTCAGCGGAGTCTCTCCTTACATCAGGTGCCCCCCAACGGAGTCTCTCCTTACATCAGGTGCCCCCAGCAGAGTCTCTCTTTATATCAGGTGTCCTTAGCAGAGTCCCTCATTACATCAGGTGCCACCAGCAGAGTCCCTTCTTACATCAGGTGCCCCCAGCGGAGTCTCTCCTTACATCAGGTGCCCCCCAACGGAGTCTCTCCTTACATCAGGTGCCCCCAGCAGAGTCTCTCTTTACATCAGGTCTCCTTAGCAGAGTCCCTCCTTACATCAGGTGCCACCAGCGGAGTCCCTCCATACATCAGGTGTCCCCAGCCAGCGGAGTCCCTCCATACATCAGGTGTCCCCAGCCAGCGGAGTCCCTCCTTACATCAGGTGTCCCCTCTTCACCCGGGTGCGGGTCGCTGTTGATTCGGCCTCCGCGCCATTACAGAAGACCAGCTCCTGGAGGCCGAAAGGAAGAACCAAGATGCGGAGCCTGGGTTCTGCCTCTTCTTTCTTCCTCACAATAGTTGGTCTTCAGTAAAATGGCAGCTAGCGGAGACATTTTGCCAGTGGTGGCCGCAAACTTCTATCGGCGGTGAAAAAAACGTAAATTTCTCTGGACATTTCCCCGGTAAAACCGAGACAAGGGTCTAAATCCCTGGAATGTCCCGGGAAATTCAGGACAGTTGGCAACTATGCTAGGTGGATGCAGCATCGGTCCGATCAGTTTTATCAGCTCTAAGACTGATAACCGAGTGATCAAACACCACTGATCGCACAGTTCTCAGAGCTCCGTGAGCAGAGTGCTGGTCACTGTTCATCACCATTGTCTGCTCTTCGCCCCGTGCTCACTGGAGCGCCGAGCTGTGGAGGGGGCGGGAACAGCTGGCTCAGGCTCTCAGCGGATCGCTGAGATGCTGAGCCAGGTGCTGGTCCAGGCATGTGGGCAGATCCCGACCATATGGTTGCAATCTTTCCCTAGCCTGGATCAACTCTGTGATATCACCTGGACAGCAGGCTTTAGCTTCTATCCCAGAAAAACAGGAAAAGGCTCTTGGGAGTTGTAGTTTTGGAGGCATACCTACATGAATAGGAATTGCCATAGGTTAACCTGTTGATTCCTCCTCCCTATAGCTACACCTCCAAGAATTTTAGAAGTCTAATGAAAACAGCATAGGGAGTAATAAAGCTGTTTCCTGCTGCAGGAACAAGGTAAAAGAAAAAAAATGAATGCTGGGACATGTTCTAAAGCAGTGGCTCTCAACCACCGGGTCATGGCCCCATGGTCTGGTCGTGTGCAGATCATAAAATTTTTAGAGGGGGGGGGGGGAATGGCACTTAAAAATATAATTTCAGACTCAGAAAATGATGTCTTAATGTAAAACTGCCATACTGCCTTGGCTACAATGACAGTGACCGACTGCCAGGGCTAGTGCAAGGATTTTTTTGACACCCTAGGCGAAACCTCATTTTGTCGCCCCCCTGGCTCCACCCCTGACTCTACCCCCTTTGCCCTGCCCATGTATACCCCACCTTTTTAATGAAGTGCCCATCAAATGAAGCCTCACCAGCGCCCATCAAATGCAGCCTCACCAGCGCTCATCAAATGCAGCCTCACCAGCACCCATCAAATGCAACCTCACCAGCACCATCAAATGTAGCCTCACCAGCGCCCATCAAATGCAGCCTGCCAGCTCCCATCAATGCAGCCTCACCAGTGCCCATCAAATGCAGCCTACCAGTGCCCATCAAATGCAGCCTACCAGTGCCCATCAAATGCAGCCTATCAGCGCCCATCAATGCAGCCTCACCCACGCCCATCAATGCAGCCTCACCAGCGCCCATCAAATGCAACCTCCGCTGTGCCCATCAAATGCAGCCTACCAGTGCCCATCAATGCAGCCTACCAGTTCCCGTCAATGAATGCTTGCTTCCATTCATTCAGGAGCCGGGACACAGACACAGTCCTCCACCACCGCTGCTGCGCCTCTGACACTATGGGGTTGATTTACTAAAGGCTAATAGACAGTGCACTTTGCAAAGGGCAATTGCTCCAAAGCTTAGTAAATGAGGTACGGCTTCACTCCTCAAAGAGTACCCAATCACGTGCAAAGAAAATAAAAAGAGCAGCACATTTGCTCGTACGTGATTGGATGATGGAAGTCAGCTTCTGCTCATTTACTAAGCTCTGGAGCAACTGCTCTTGCAGAATGCAACTGCACTTAGTTGCTTGCTGCAGAGAGAAGAGAGTAGGTACATCAGTGGCCGGGTGCCCTAGGCAGCAGTGCGCCCTAGGCGGCTGCCTAGTTTGCCTAGTGCTAGCACTGGCTCTGCCGACTGCCTAACAGTGGAAACAATTTTCCATTGGGCACCTGCCTTATAACTGCTTAATTTATTTCTTTTTTTCTTCTTGATCGGGAACATCTTTCTAGTACCCACTGGTGGTCAGTGTTCTTTTTCACTGTCTAATTATTACCCACCATACAGGCGCAGTGTAAAATCTATGAGGAGTCTAGGATGGAGCACTTAATGTTGTGTAATTCGTTCTAAAATTTTTTTTTCTTTCTCCAAATCAAATAACATCTGCGATGGTAATTGCTCCTAGCCATTTTCAAATAATTATATGAAATTCACAGTTTGCATCCCATATTTGTCCGCGGTTGGATGCAGGTATTGTAATTGTGCCTGATTCCCCGGAGAACATAAATACGCCTGGTTTTTCTGTACATCCCACTAATTAGTTACACAGCCTGAAATCCTCAACATCTTAGGAATCCATTAAAATGTGACATCCTATTAGGCCCAAGCATGTTCACAGCTGATCGAGGACATAACTAAGGACCACCAAGTCAGGGACTGCACCAACTTATGAACCAGCTGTGCCGTCTATACATGATATAGAACAGATTTCTCCCATTTACAACCCTTTTTCTGCTCTGCCATCTGCTTGTTGGACCTTTAGTAACTTTCCTGCTGATTGGTGGATAAGATCTCCCATGGCAAGCATTCTCTGATGTCTGCAGGCATCTTAAAGCTGAACTCCGTGCACACAAACTTTAATTTAAATGTATTACTCAAAAGCCACAAGGGATATACAGTGGGTATATAAAAGAATCATTCCCCCTTTTAACCACTTGCTTACCGGGCACTTATACCCCCTTCCTGACCAGGCTAATTTTCAGTTTTCAGCGCTCTCACACTTTGAATGACAATTGCGCAGTCATGCAACACTGTACCCATACTAATTTTTTTTTTTTTTCACACAAATAGAGCTTTCGTTTGGAAGTATTTAATCACCACTGTGTTTTTTATTTTTTGGTAAACAAACAAAAAAAGACCAAAAAGTTTGAAAAAAAAAAAAAGAACGTTTTTCATATTTTGTTATAAAATTTTGCAAACAGGTAATTTTTTTCTTCACTGATGAGGTGGCACTGGTGGGGACTGATAGGCGGAACTGATGTGCACTGATAGGCGGCACTGATGTGCACTGATAGGTGGCACTGGTGGGCACTGATGAGGTGGCACTGGTGGGCACTGATAGGCTGCACTGATGGGCACTGAGGAGGTGGCACTGAGGAGGTGGCACTGATCAGGAGGCACTGATGGGTGGCACTGATGGGCACTGAAAGGTAGCACTGATAGGCACTGATAGGTGGCACTGATAGGCACTGATAGGTGGCACAAAGAGGTGGCACTGATAGTCGGCACTGATGGGCACTGATAGGTGGCACTGATCAGAAGGCACTGATGATGAGGCACTGGGCACTGATTGGCAGCACTGATGGACATTGATAGGTGGCATTGGTGGGCACTTATTAGCAGGACTGATGGGCAATGATAGATGGCACTGGTGGGCAAGGATTTGCAGCACTGGAGGGCACTGATAAGCAGCACTGGATGGCATTTAGGGGACCGATGTCCCTCTAACAGAAGCCGGTTACCGGCTTTTTTCTTTTCTTCAGTTAACCGGCTTCTGTTTACTTCCAGGATCAGCTGTCATTGGCCGACCGCTGATCTCGTGGTGAAGGGCCCGCTGTGATTGGCCCTTTACCCTGTTCTGCGATCAGACGCCTCAGGAGGAGTCGGCGAACACAGAGCATGCCGCTGGCCCTCCCCCTGGGGCTGGTGGGCAGCGCGAGAATGGGAGGATGTCCATGGACACCCTCCCGGCATTTGAGGTCCGTGCTGGTCTTTTGGCTATAGCGCAGATGTCAAGTGGGTAAAATAATCACATTTTGTTGCTTTGCAGCCTGAAATGAAGACAGATCCAGTTTTTGTTTTATCCAGCTGCATTTACTAACATACAAGTGAAAGATATTACACCAACATGTCAGAAAAAAATTAAAATAAATTCAAAAACAGAATCACCGAGTTGGAAAAAGGATCACCCCCTTCATAAAATGACTTGTAAACTCAGTCAGGTGTATCTAATCACCTTCTTAATGGCAAAGCCATTTGACTTTCAACTGAGATCAGCTGATCAGCTAAGGTCATTTTGATTAGCCTATTCTGAAAAGAGCTTTCCTGGAGCATTTCAGTCCCTGGTAGTGCAACTGAAGCAAACAATCAAATATGGGTGGCAAGGCAAAGTCACAGGGATCTCCAGAATAAAGCTATGGACAGGTACAATTAAGGAGATGGATACAAAAAAATGTCAAAGGCTTTATCAATACCTATAAGCATGGTAAAGTCTATTATTAAGAAGTGGAAGGTATTTGATACAACCAGGGCTTTTTTTCTCAACAATAGGTGCTGGAACTTAACCACGGCCCCACAAAACCCCTCCCCCTACACACACCCTCCAAATCATATAAAATAGTGGGTGTATTCAGTCAAATTTCACGAAAACAGTAGGAGGGTCTTAAAGGGGCATTAAATACCAGGATTGCATTACATACAGAGTGCAGAGCTGTCACTTGTAAACACAGAAACCAGACTTCTGTGTTTACAAGTGATTGTGGTCAGCAGGCACCAAAGGGTCTAAGCCAGAGGTGGCGGAACTGAGTTCCACCAAGTTCCCCCTGAAAAAAAGCCCTGGATACAACAGACTCTCCCTGGAGCAGGATGTCGCTCCAAACTGGATGAAGGAGCCAGGAGGAAACTGGTCAGAGAGGCTACCAAGAGGCCTACAGCAACTCTGAAGCAGTTGCAGGAACTTATGACAAAGAGTGGTCATTGTGTGCATGTGACAATAATATCACAAATTCTCCACAAATGTGGATTGTATGGGAGGGTTGCAAGAAAAAGCCACTCCTCAAGAAAGTCCACTTGCAGTCATGACTGAGCTTTGCCAAAATACACCTTGAAGATTCTGCGGCCACATGGAAAAAGGTGTTATGGTCAGATGAGAATAAAATTGAATTATTTGACCTCAACACCAAAAGATATGTCTGGCAGAAATCCATCCAAATAACACCATTCCTACAGTAAAGCATGGAGGTGGTAATATCCTGTTATGGGGGGTGTTTTTTGCAGCAGGGACTGGAGCACTTGTCAGGATAGAAGGAAAAATAGATGGGGAAAAATACCATCAAATTAGTGAGCAAAATCTGCTGCCCTCTACCAGAAAGTTGTCAATGGGAAGAAGGTTTACCTTCCAACATAACAATGACCCAAAGCACACAGCAAAAATTACCACACAGCGGTTGAAGGAGAAAAAGGTGAGTATCCTTGCATGGCCTAGTCAGAGCCCAGACTTAAACACCATTGAAAATCTGTGGAATGACTTCAAGACTGCAGTCCACAAACGGTCACCATCAAATTTAGCTGAACTTGAGCAGTTCTGCAAAGAAGAGCGGGCAAATATTGCAAATTCTAGATGTGCAACGTTAGTAGAGATATATCCCAACAGTCTAAAGGCTGGAATTAAATCAAAAGGTGGTCCAGCAAAATACCGATATAAGGGGGTGATCCTTTTTCCAACTCAGTGATTCTGTTTTTGAGGGGGGTTTTTGTTTTTTTTCTGACATGTTGGTGTTATATCTTTCACTTGGATGTTATAAGTTGCGCTGTAAATACAGCTGGATAAAACAAAAATGGTCTCTGTCTTCTTTTTAGGCTGCAAAGCAACAAATGTGATTATTTTAAAGGGGGGTGATTCTTTTCTATACCTGCTCTAAGTCCACATTGTGTTCCTCAGATGCCGTTTCCAAATTTAGGTATTACCTTGTAACAGTAGCTACAGACGTAGCAATGACATAATTGTTGTGCTGTACATAGACTGTGCAGAGAGCAGAGCTGTGGGAGGAGCCCAACGGGCTCCACCCAATACAGGCTGCCACCGGAAAACTACAGGAGGGGGCGGAGACAAGACCAGTCACCCTGCACAAGGAGAGAGCGGAGCAGTGAGTGGTCTTTATCAACAGAGGCAAAGTTTCACACTGGATTACTGCACAGATCTGGAAGCAATACACAGAGCACACCAAGATTCAAGGAAGAATAAACATGAGTTCAGCTGTAAGGTGTCAGTTACCCCAAAAATATATATAGTCCCTACAATGCAGCTGGGGGAAAAAAAGTACATACGTTTTTGCAGGTTGTTAGGGAGCCTGCACCCGCCGGCATCCTAGCAGCCAATGCCTCATTCCTACTGTCAGCCGGTGAGGTCCAGCTGACAGCAGAATGTAAACAAAAGAGCAGTAAAAACAAAAAAGAAACATGTGGGGGTCCCCCAATAATCCATACCAGGCCCTTCTCGTCTGGTATAGATTTTAAGGGGGACCCTATGCCGAAAAAAATTAAAAATAAAAATAAAAACAGAATGAATGATGTGCCTCCCCCCCTAAATAAATACATTTCAGGCCCTTTAGGGGACCCCATGGCAACAAAAAAGGTGTCCCCCAAAATCCAAAGCAGAACCTTACCTGGGCATGCAGCCTGGCGGGCCAGGAGAAAATGGGAGGGGGGAGGGGAGCATATGCCTCCCCCTCTACTGAACCATACCAGGCCACATGCCCTTAACGGGGGCGGGGGGGAGGTATTTTGCCGGGGGGGGGGGGGGGGGGGTTCCAGGGATGGACATGTCCATATATGTTCAATGACATCACCAGGTTGTTTACTTTAGCAGTGGGGAGAATGTCATTTGGCGCTGGGCAAGTGATGGGAGAAGTCGGGTGTCAGCTGGAGTATGTTTTTTTTGGGGGGGTTCTTTTTGCCCTCATTTATCGTGATTGACATGGACCTACATCCCTGGATGACGTGAATGAAATTGGATGTACACCAGAGGACTTTTATTTGTCAAACGTTTGGGTGTGTTTATTTCTAGCGTACATTTTATTTTTGTGAATGAGTAGGAGTACTATGTACCCCTTGCTGACTCACATCGGGGGGGGGGGTCATAATCTGGGGGCTCCCTTATTCCTAAAGGGTCTTCCAGATTCTGATATGCTGCCTGCCTGGAGACCCCCACAACCACTAGGCCAGGGTTGTGGGGAAGAGGCCCTTGTGTCCATCAACCCATCAACATGAGGACAAGGTGCTTTGCCAGTGAAGGGTCTGCTCTGTGCAATATCCTTGCACAGAGCAAGTAAGTATAACCTGTTTATTGTTTAAGAAAAAAAAAAATGATACTTTACTATCACCTTAAAGAGGTTGTAAACCTCCATGGGGAAGTTGTAGCTATAAGTAAGTCTAGAATAAGGCTTACCTATAGGTACTGTAAATATATCCTAAACAAGCGCCATTCAGAAGGCATTTACTGTTTACTGCACCGATGATGTCATCGGCGCATGCGCTCTGAAGGAATGGCCGCTCGTGCCGTTTCTTCAGGCGAGAGTGCCGTGACCAGCGGCTACCGCGCACATGCGCGGAAGTGACGTCACGCCGCTCCGGAAAGTCACAGAGCCGGAGTCCGCAGCCCCCAGAAGGAAGACAGGTGAAAATGGATGCGGCCTGCAGCGGGGATGACGCGGGCTTCGTTTGCAGGTACCCCCCAGGGTTTACTTCCTCTAATGCCCCGTACACACGGTCGGATTTTCCAGTGAAAAATGTCCGATCGGATCCTGTTGTCGGAAATTCCGACCGTGTGTGGGCTCCATCGGACATTTTCCATCAAATTTTCCGACACACAAAGTTTGAGAGCAGGAGATAAAATTTTCCGACAACAAAATCCGTTGTCGGAAATTCCGATCGTGAGTACACAAATCCGACGCACAAAGTGCCACGCATGCTCAGAATAAAGAGATGAAAGCTATTGGCCACTGCCCCGTTTATAGTCCCGACGTACGTGTTTTACGTCACCGCGTTCAGAACGATCGGATTTTCCGACAACTTTGTGCGACCGTGTGCAGACAAAAAAAGTTTGAGCCAACATCCGTCGGAAAAAATCCTAGGATTTTGTTGTCGGAATGTCCGAACAAAGTCCGACCGTGTGTACGCCCTATAAGTCTTTTGCTGTTACCAGCAGCATCAAAATACATTGGTATAGGTGTGATCCATTCTCCAGACTAGAGCCATGCTGTATGTTTTCTTCTGAAGGGCTCCTTGGTGTAATCAGCAGGAAGGCTAGTTCTTGATCGCTGTTCTCCTCGACGGGGGTGTAGAAGACGCAGACAGGAAGGATATGTAATCGGCGGACTGCAGCATCCAGCTTATGGCTCGGAAATGTTCATCTTGCAGTGATCACATCTGTCATAGCTCACTGACCATTACATTGCTCCAGCATAGTCTGGATGGTCGCTTGGGGTCTCCTTACTGATGTAAAGATCAATATTTCTTTATGAAACACTCTATGGTAATTCTCACGGGAGGACCAGCTTCAAATGAGCAATTATCTTTCTGAAACATACCTTCGTCTTACAGATGCTGAAGTTATTATTATTGTGCTCTGTGTGGCCTCACAGACTCCACCTGGATTGGAGGGAAATCTCAAGGTCCCACCTTGGCTCTTTGTTTAATTTTTCTGTTCTTTTTTTTTTTTTATCCATAAAATATTAACATGCGGTGTATCAATGGCAGTCAGATCCATTAAGGCTCGTTCACCCCAGCCCGCATGTAAAAACCTAGGAGTACTGGTGTACATTGCATAGGGGCCGTAAAAGGTGGTATGATGCATTGTTACGGATCATCACAATATTATATGTGCATAAATGGCAGTCAGTCATCACAGTATTACAATTCTGTGCATAAATGGCAGTTGATCAACACAGTATTTCAATGCTGTGTATAAATGGCAGTTGGTAATCACAGTCATTTAGCGCTGTACATAAACGGCAGTCGGTCATCACAGCATTATAACGCAGCCAGTCATCACAGTATTATAGCGCTGTGTATAAATGGCATGTCATCACAGTATTATAACGTTGTATATAAATGGCAGTCAGCCATCACAGTATTACAATGATGTGCATAAATGGCAGTTGATCAACACAGTATTGAAATGCTGTGTATAAATGGCAGTTGGTAATCACAGCAATTTAGCACTGTACATAAACGACAGTCGGTCATCACAGTATTATAATGCTGTAGATAAATGGCAGTCAGTCATCACAGTATTATAGCGCTGTGTATAAATGGCAGTCAGTCATCAGAGTATTATAGCGCTGTGTATAAATGGCAGTCAGTCATCACAGTATTATAGCGCTGTGTATTATTGGCAGTCAGTCATCAGAGTATTATAACGCTGTGTATAAATGGTAGTCATCACAGTAACGCTGTGTATAAATGGCAGTCATCAGAGTATTATAAGGCTGTGTATAAATTGCAGTAAGTCATCATAGTATTTTAATGCTGTGTATAAATTGCAGTAAGTCATCATAGTATTTTAATGCTGTGTATAAATGGCAGTCAGTCATCATAGTATTACAAGGCTGTGTATAAATGGCAGTCGGTAATCATAGTCTTATAATTTTGTGTATAAATTGCAATCAGTCATGATAGTATTCTAATGCTGCATATAAATGGCAGTCAATCATCACAGTATTACAAGGCTGTGTATAAATGGCAGTCGGTCATCACAGTATTATAATGCTATGTATAAATGGCAGTCGGTCATCACAGAATGATAACGTTATGTATACACGGCATTCAGTCATCACAGTATTATATCAATGTGTATAAATGGCAGGCAGTCATAGTATTATAACATTATGTATAAATGGCAATAAGATTACCACATTATTATAGCAATGTGCATAAATAGCAGTCGGTCATCACAGTATTATAGCAATGTGTATAAATGGCAGTCAGTCATCACAGTGTTAAAACACTGTGTATCTATGGCAAACAGATCCAACAAGAGTAATTCACCCCTGCCCATACCTGGGCACCGTGCCCACTGATGTATGTCATGTAGGGGACATGAGAGATGGTGCGATGCATTGCCATAGATTATCACACTGTTTACTGTTTATTTTTTCTCTTTTTTGTTTTAGCTTTATTGAGGTGTCAAAAAATGACACTTCATTCAAGTCTATGCACTTCAGGACATTGCTCTTTGGTGCGGTGACAGGTGGAGAGTTATGGTGTGGTGAGAGGTGGAGAGTTGTGGTGTGGTGAGAGGTGGAGAGTTGTGGTGTGGTGAGAGGTGGAGAGTTGTGGAGTGGCGAGAGGTGGAGAGTTGTGGTGCGGTGAGAGATGGAGAGTTGTGGAGTGGTGAGAGGTGGAGAGTTGTGGTGCGGTGAGAGGTGGAGAGTTGTGGAGTGGTGAGAGGTGGAGAGTTGTGGTGCGGTGACAGGTGGAGAGTTGTGGTGAGAGGTGGAGAGTTGTGGTGTGGTGAGAGGTGGTGAGTTGTGGTGCGGTGAGAGGTGGAGAGTTGTGGTGCGGTGAGAGGTGGAGAGTTGTGGAGTGGTGAGAGGTGGAGAGCTGTGGTGCGGTGAGAGGTGGAGAGCTGTGGTGCAGTGAGAGGTGGAGAGTTGTGGTGCGGTGAGAGATGGAGAGTTGTGGAGTGGTGAGAGGTGGAGAGTTGTGGTGCGGTGAGAGGTGGAGAGTTGTGGAGTGGTGAGAGGTGGAGAGTTGTGGTGCGGTGACAGGGGGAGAGTTGTGGTGCGGTGACAGGTGGAGAGTTGTGGTGCGGTGACAGGTGGAGAGTTGTGGTGCGGTGAGAGGTGGAGAGTTGTGGTGCGGTGAGAGGTGGAGAGTTGTGGTGCGGTGAGAGGTGGAGAGTTGTGGTGCGGTGAGAGGTGAAGAGTTGTGATGCGGTGAGAGGTGGAGAGTTGTGGTGCGGTGAGAGGTGAAGAGTTGTGATGCGGTGAGAGGTGAAGAGTTGTGGTGCGGTGACAGGTGGAGAGTTGTGGTGCGGTGAGAGGTGGAGAGTTGTGGTGCGGTGACAGGTGGAGAGTTGTGGTGTGGTGAGAGGTGGAGAGTTGTGGTGCGGTGAGAGGTGGAGAGTTGTGGTGCGGTGAGAGGTGGAGAGTTGTGGTGCGGTGAGAGGTGGAGAGTTGTGGTGCAGTGAGAGGTGGAGAGTTGTGGTGCGGTGACAGGTGGAGAGTTGTGGTGCGGTGAGAGGTGGAGAGTTGTGGTGCGGTGAGAGGTGGAGAGTTGTGGTGCGGTGAGAGGTGGAGAGTTGTGGTGCGGTGAGAGGTGGAGAGTTGTGGTGCGGTGAGAGGTGGAGAGTTGTGGTGCGGTGAGAGGTGGAGAGTTGTGGTGCGGTGAGAGGTGGAGAGTTGTGATGCGGTGAGAGGTGAAGAGTTGTGGTGCGGTGACAGGTGGAGAGTTGTGGTGCGGTGAGAGGTGGAGAGTTGTGGTACGGTGACAGGTGGAGAGTTGTGGTGTGGTGAGAGGTGGAGAGTTGTGGTGCGGTGAGAGGTGGAGAGTTGTGGTGCGGTGACAGGTGGTGAGTTGTGGTGCGGTGAGAGGTGGAGAGTTGTGGTGTGGTGAGAGGTGGAGAGTTGTGGTGCGGTGAGAGGTGGAGAGTTGTGGTGCGGTGAGAGGTGGAGAGTTGTGGTGCGGTGAGAGGTGGAGAGTTGTGGTGCGGTGACAGGTGGTGAGTTGTGGTGCGGTGAGAGGTGGAGAGTTGTGGTGCGGTGAGAGGTGAAGAGTTGTGGTGCGGTGAGAGGTGAAGAGTTGTGGTGCGGTGAGAGGTGGAGAGTTGTGGTGCGGTGAGAGGTGGAGAGTTGTGGTGCGGTGAGAGGTGGAGAGTTGTGGTGCGGTGACAGGTGGTGAGTAGTGGTGCGGTGAGAGGTGGAGAGTTGTAGTGCGGTGACAGGTGGAGAGTTGTGGTGTGGTGAGAGGTGGAGAGTTGTGGTGCAGTGACAGATGGAGAGCTGTGGTGTGGTGAGAGGTGGAGAGTTGTGGTGTGGTAAGAGGTGGAGAGTTGTGGTGTGGTGTGAGGTGGAGAGTTGTGATGCGGTGAGAGGTGGAGAGTTGTAGTGCGGTGACAGGTGGAGAGTTGTGGTGCGGTGAGAGGTGGAGAGTTGTGGTGCGGTGAGAGGTGGAGAGTTGTGGAGTGGTGAGAGGTAGAGAGTTGTGGTGCGATGAGTTGTGGAGAGTTGTGGTGCGGTGAGAGGTGGAGAATTGTGGTGTGGTGAGAGGTGGAGAGTTGTGGTTCGGTGAGAGGTAGAGAGTTGTGGTGCGATGAGTTGTAGAGAGTTGTGGTGCGGTGAGAGGTGGAGAGTTGTGGTGCGGTGAGAGGTGGAGAGTTGTGGTGCAGTGAGAGGTGGAGAGTTGTGGTGCGGTGACAGGTGGAGAGTTGTGGTGCGGTGAGAGGTGGAGAGTTGTGGTGCGGTGAGAGGTGGAGAGTTGTGGTGCGGTGAGAGGTGGAGAGTTGTGGTGCGGTGACAGATGGAGAGTTGTGGTGCGGTGAGAGGTGGAGAGTTGTGGTGCGGTGAGCGGTGGAGAGTTGTGGTGTGGTGACAGGTGGAGAGTTGTGGTGCGTTGCCATTATTTTGTAGGTGTCCTTACATTGATCCTGCAATGATCTTCAAAGCTCAACTGACATGGGGTGAACGAGGTCTTAAACCTTATGCTTTGCCCATGCAGCTGGCAAGATAAATACCGGTACATGCTACTTCTGAAAATGGAGGATCATGTGATCAATGCCATGTGGCAGCACTGGTTCTTGCTGATTGGCACAGCAATGTCACAAAGAGACAGGAGGACTAATCAGTCCTGTGTAAGCTTCAATGGGAAATCTGGCTTAGTGCACACGGGGCTGTTTTCCCTCCCTGCAGCTGAATGAAGCGGTGCGTTAGCATGCATTGTGGTGGACTGCAGTACGTGTGCTTCGAAAAGGGTGCAATTAAGAATGAATTGCACCACAGCACACCAACATGCAACATACACACTTTTGCATCTTGAAAGCTGTAAGCATGTTTTGTATTTCACATGGTATAAAACCCCCCAAAAAATCAATTTCTAAGAGTTCGTTCACCTTTTTCAGGGAGAATTAAAAGGTGAACTAGCACCCTACACCTTCCTTACTTTCTTGTCCCTGCTGCACCCACCATCTTGGGTGATAGCGTTTTATCGTCCACGCACCCTGGGGTTTGAAAACCTTGATGTTCTTCCCTTTCCTTCCCTAGAAAAGCTGGGAAGGATGAGAGTGGGCTCGATTGGTCAGTGCAGTCTTGTGGCGGTGCTGATCATTCAGAATCACTCTGATCTCCCATGGTGTCCTTAGAGAAAGAAGAAGAAGAACAGAATGGTTTTCAAACCCCGGGGCTGCATAGATGGGGAAACTCTATCACCCACAGAGGTAAGTGCAGCAGAGACCACGAGGGTCAGGAAACCGTCCTAAAATAAATTCATCAGGAGGTCTATGGGAAAATGCTCATATAGTGATGGTCGGTGAGAAGAATGCCCCTTAGGGCTTAGCCTTTGCCACTTATCTGAAAAGCATAACCTTGGTAAAAATTAAATGGTATGTCACTATTGATGGGCAGTACTACAACTGGAAATGACCCATTCAAGTAAATGAGGCTGTGCCCCGCAACCACTCTGGAATTAGGTGCAACGCACATAGCGGCACGGTGATCGGCATTTTCAGGCCTAAAACAGGCCATGGGGAAATCACAAAAGAGCTGCCGCACATAAGAACGAGAGCTAAAGGGTATTTTCCCAATGATCCCTGCTTAATTTATTTTAGCAGTTTCTCTGAGATCTGCAAACTGAGCAGTTGTATGCCCTTGTTTAGGTGGGCAGTCAAACGTGGTTCAACTCCCTGCACGTCTGGACGAGCCCTTATATTGATGGTCAGAGGGACGAGTTCCTCCCTTCCAGGCAGCTCAAATGTCAGTGTCATGATGACTGCTCTACCAAATGGCATTGGCCCCAGAACTATGCAGGCACCATACAATAGGAAGTCAAGCCTGCCACAGTGCAAGGAGCCCCTAGCAAAGTCTGGAGGAACTCCGGTTGGGAATGGCTGTTCTGGAGAAACTGGAAGCAATAAAACCTGAATGACTCAAAGCACTGGTGCTCCTTTAAAGCAATCGGTGGAAAGGATTGCAAGAAGCCAACATAAAAACAGATATCAGGAGCTTATACTTGCAGCACCTAAAGTATATATTTATGGATTTTTTTAAATAAATATACACTCACTGGCCACTTTATCAGGTACACCTTTCCAGTATTGGGTTGGACCCTCTTTTGCCTTCAGAACTGCCTTAATTCTTCGTGGCATAGATTCAACAAGGTGTTGGAAAATTTCCTTTAGATATTTTGGTCTATATTGACATGATAGCATCACGCAGTTGCTGCAGATTTGTCGGCTGCACATCCATGATGCCAATCTTCCATTCCACCACATTCCAAAGTTGCTCTATTGGGTTGAGATCTGGTGAGTGTGGAGGCCATTGGAGTACAGTGACCTCATTGTCATGTTCAAGAAACCAGTGGTGAGATGATTGGGGCTTTGTGACATGGTGCATTATCCTGCTGGAAGGAGCCATCAGAAGATGGGGACACTGTAGTCATAAAGGAATGGACATGGTCAGCAACAATACTCCGGTAGGCCGTGGCGTTCAACCACTAGCCAACCAGCCACCGCAGTTATACTGTGACAGGTTGGTACGGCTGCGCAAATCGCTGTAGCGGTACGTCGCTTCTTTTAAACGTAACAGCATGTCCCCGGAGCGTGTATCTGGAGCTGATGTGCTTGCCCGGCGGGCGCGATGACCGCCGGTCACCCGTGATCGCTCACAAACACAAAACACACAAATCCCGGTTCTTTCAGGGGAGAGGAGAGAGATCATGTGTCCATACTAAGTATGAACACCGATCTGTCAACTCCACTAGTCAGTGCCATCCCCCCTACAGTTAGAACACACAGTTAGGGAACACATTTAACCCCTTGATCGCCCCATAGCGTTAACCCCTTCCCTGCCAGTGACATTTATACAGTAATCAGCGGCTATTTTTGGCTCTGATCGCTGTACAAATGTCAGGGGTCCCAAAATAGTGTCAAAAGTGTCCGATCTGTCCGCCGCAATGTTGCAGTCCTGATAAAAATTGCAGATTGCCGCCATTACTAGTAAAAAAAAAATAATAAAAATGACATAAATCGATCCCCTATTTTGTTTGCCAAGAAAATATTCCCCACATCATTACACCCCCACCAGCCTGAACCTTTGATACACTTTGATACTGTTGCCTTTCTATCATCTTGAACCAGTCTGCCCATTCTCCTCTGGCCTCTGACATCAACAAGGCATTTTCCTCCACACAACTGCCGCTCACTGGATATTTTCTCTTTTTTGGATCATTCTCTGTAAGCCCGATGGTTGTGCGTGAAAATCCCAGTAGATCAGCAGTTTTTTTAAAATACTCAGACCAGCCCGTTTGGCAACAACAACCACCATGCCACGTTCAAAGTCACTAAAATCTCCTTTCTTCCCCATTCTGATGCTCGGATTGAACTTCAGCAAGTCATCTTCACCACATCTAGATTCCTAAATGCATTGAGTTGCTGCCATGTGATTGGCTGATTAGCAATTTGTGTTACAAAGCAATTGAACAGATGTACCTAATAAAGTGGCTGGTGAGTGTATAACTAGCATTATACAGTGGAACCTTGGATTACGAGCATAATCCGTTCCAGGAGAATCCTTGTAATCCAAAGCACTCGCGTATTAAAGCGAGTTTCCCCATAGAAGTCAATGGAAACGAAAATAATTCGTTCCGCATTGACTTCTATTGCATGCAATACCGCATGTGAGCCAGAGGTGGGGGGGGCGCCGGAGAGCCTCGGAAATACTCAGGGACAGCTCGGCTAAACTAGGAAACCCTCGGAAAGGCTTGAAAACATTTGGGAAAAGAGTATTTCCAAGTGTTTCAGAGTATTTCCAAATGGCTCCGAACGGTTCTGAGTGTCACCAGCGCCCCCGCACCTCTGGCCAAATGCGGTACTGCACACCACATTAGCTTGAATTCTGCTCATTTTGCAAGACAACACGAGTCAGGATTTAAAAAAAAAAAGTTGCTTGTCTTTCAAAACGCTCGTTAACCGCCTTACTCGTTAACCAAGGTTCCACTGTACATAAATAGTGATTTTTTTTTTTTCTTGTCATGTTAGACCCAAGTTTAGCTATAAAGTGGACCTGACATTAGATATGTTGTTCATGATAAGTGAATGCATGTTAAATAATGTGTACAGTGCCTTCATCTATTCTCTCCAGAAAGACAGGCCTTCTTCGTTCTTGCATCATTCAAGGTCAACAGCTACATTGTGGACTGAGAGGCCGGCTCAGAGATGCCGCAATCATGTAAATCCTGTGCAGTCCTGCGATCACAAATGTCTGACACAGATCAACCCCAGCTGCAGCCTCTCAACTTGTCACTTGTTGCAGAGTTACAATGTTGCTGTTGATCACTGGGGGGGGGGGGAGACTAAGGAAATTCTTCCACCTGCCTGCAGCAGAACAATGTCATGAGCCCAGTCTAGGAAACTCAAGTGTAGCACTAACTCTCGGTGGAGCTGCTGGTTTAAGCGGGCTTGTTACCTTCACTCTCCTTCCCTCTGTTTTACCGGCACCGGGTCTAGGGTTCCGTTGAGTTTACCTCTGGACGACACACGCACCAACACTTGAATATGTTTTCAATGCTTTATTAACTGACTTACTAAGGAAGTAGCAGGAAAGAGGCAGAAGGGACACTGCAGAAGAAACTCAAATATCTTCTTGTAGGGTTCTTGACAAATGTCCTGGTAGAATTTGGATATTACAATAGAATGCGCTCCCCTCGTGGGACACATTCTTTGCTCGCCTGGATAGGCCTCTCTCACTTGCCTAGCAGCCAGTACGTAGCACGAACAAAAGTCTCTTGCCACAGACTTGTTTGGGGATAAACCTGTACGATCCTCTGCCACACGATGTATTGGTTTTCTGTAATGAACGTCAGTCACAGTGCTTGAACCTTTAAGCCAACCCGGCAACACTATGCTGTAAAGTTACTTTTAGGATACGTCCTCCAACCGAGTCACCAGGCCCCTCTCCAGACCAGCATGCTGCGTGATCCTTCCATGACGGGTCCTCCCCTGGGATCTCCTCGGTTGTCCAGCTTCCTCCCTTTGGATAGACAGCTCAGGACCATTCCTCGACCACTGTGGTAGGCCCCAGACAAGCTTCTGGGCCCACACCTGCGCCGCAGCGGTGCGGGCCTCCAGAACGGAGGACCACGAGATAGCTCTCTAATGCATACCTGTCGGCCAGGAGGGCCAGCAGGTGGCTGTAAAACGAACCCCACAATATGGCGTCTGTCCCATAAATACCCTCACCCAGAATGCAACTCGGAGGACCCCCTCCGCCGAGTTGTCTCCCTGGGAAAGAAGAGCATCCATAAGCTTCAACACGTTGCCTTTCCAACACTGGCCAGTGATAACAGCGACACCCACCGGTCAGTCTGGAAACACACGCAACGTCAGCCAAGCTGGAACAGAGGCAAACTTAACCTATTTAACAAATATGTTACTAAATTTACCTAACATATGGTAGATCGCAAATCTACCAGCGCTACACAAGGATACTTTTTTAATGCTAAAATGTAGAACTTTTACAAAAAAAAAATGAGACGATGGCTGTATATTGTGACATATCAGGAATTCATTCAGACGGACTTGTGAATTTAATGAAAGGTCCACTTTAAGGAAACGGCTTCAATTCAAAGGTAATGCACAAGCAAAGATCTACCTACAATCAAATAAAACGATCCCTAAATGATGTAGATGCATGAAAAAGGTTTAATTTTTTCGTTTTTTCATTTTATTTTATTTTTTTCCGCTGCTTTTATTTAATGTTGATGCTGGTTATTATAATTATGTTGTGGGATAGGCAGGTACAGTTCTATACTGCTATTGTATTATAAATGGCAGGGGTGGGGGGTCTGAAATCAGCGGACATGTTTATTAAGACTCTCCTACCATTACAGAAAACGCTATGCGGTCCGCTCCATGATGGCAGCACGCTGTAGCGAAGCAGAAAATGATTCCACGTACAAGCTAATTAGAAACCTTTTTTTTTTTTTGGTTATGGGCTGTTTTTGTTATTATGAACATTTTTTTTATTATGATTACTTTCCTTTTGATGTAATGCAGAGTGTGTTATTAAGCAGAATTAAATAAATAATATGTCTGGCTTTGATGTGAAATTCGCTGTTCTCGGTGATTGATTACAGGGTTCTCTAAAATTATATGTACTTGTGTTCTGAGACATTGCTTCCTGTACGATTCTTTTTTTTTCTTGTATTTTCTTTACAAGAAATAACTATGTTGATTAATAACGTTGGGGAGGGAACAGATGTGGTGATAACATGATAAATGGGAATAATATAGCGATTCTTAAACTTTACCATATTTCTGCTTGTCAACGGTAAAAAAAAAAGTACGGTTTGCAGTCCAGGCGAATCATTAATAGAGGCACGCCGTGAAGAGGGGTAGTTAGAAGGGGTTGCAAAATTAAGGAGAGAAAGGTCTTGTGAAGGGGTGGGAATTGATTGCTCAATGGGGGTCGGTGGAAGGTCTTACTGAGTTTGCTCTGGCAGGTCTCGAAAATGAAGCTACAGTTGAAAGTGGTTCTGTCCTCCCTTGTGTTTAGTAGAGTTGGCGCTAAGATATATTGTCACAAAAAGAGACATGGCTGTCAGGACCTTGATCATCTCCTGGTGGCGCTATGCTTCCCAGAGCGGGAAGTTGCATCCAGCAGTTTCTAGTAATCAGTCTCCACATGATGCTGGCTGCTGGGAGGGTATTTAGTTCCTCCTACACTAGTGCCTCTTGCGCCAGTGTTTTGCTTTGTTGCCAGATACTGTTCCTGCTCTTGATCATGCTCTTTGCATTGTACTTATACCCTGTACCCTGCTGCCTTGTTCCTACTCCCCCTTGTTCCTGATCCCAGTTTTGGTTCCCCCTTCCTATATGTTCCCTGCACCTCCAGTTTGACCCTGCTTTTCTGCGTTCCCCATTTGTATACAGTGGAACCTCGGATTGCGAGTAACGCGGTTAACGAGCGTTTCGCAATACGAGCACTGTAGTTTTAAAAATCGTAACTCGGTTTGCGAGTGTTGTCTCTCAAAACGAGCACAATTCAGGCCAAAGCGGTGTGCACTACCGCTTTTGGCTTCAGGTGGTGGTGGTGGTGGTGGGGGGGGGGGGGCGCCGGAGCCAAGCAGAGCTGAACAACATGTTCAGAAATGCACGGAAAGGCCCGAGTACAGCACGGCTGACCTTGGCAAATCCCGGGTAGGAAGTCTTTCCGAGGTTTGCCGAGGTCAACCGAAGTGTCCTCGGGCCTTTTCGACCGTTTCCGAGGCTCTCCGGCGCCCCCCCTGCCTCTGGCTGCATGCAGTATTGCATCCCATCGAAGTCAATGCGGAACAAATTATTTTCGTTTCCATTGACTTCAATGGGAAAACTCGCTTTGATATGCGAGTACTTTGGATTACGAGCATACCCCTGGAATGGATTATGCTCATAATCTGAGGTTCCACTGTATAGTGTACAGTGCCTGGAAAAAGTATTCACACCTCTTGAAATTTTGTCATGTTACAACCAAAATCGCAGCTTCAGTTTCCTGTTCTTAGCTGACAGGAGTGGCCCTCGGCGTGGTCTTCTGCTGCTGTAGCCCATGTGCTTCAAGGTTTGATGTATTGTGCGTTTAGAGATGGTATTCTGCATACCTTGGTTGTAACAAGTGGTTATTTGAGTTACTGTCACCTTTCTATCATCTTGAACCAGTCTGGCCATTCTCCTCTGACCTCTGACATCAGCAAGGCATTTTCCTCCACACATATGTTTCATTATGCTTCCCAGAGCGGGAAGTTGCATCCAGCAGTTTCTAGTAATCAGTCTCCACATGATGCTGTCTGCTGGGAGGGTATTTAGTTCCTCCTACACTAGTGCCTCTTGCGCCAGTGTTTTGCTTTGTTGCCAGATACTGTTCCTGAATTTGATCATGCTCTTTGCATTGTACTTATACCCTGTACCCTGCTGCCTTGTTCCTACTCCCCCTTGTTCCTGATCCCAGTTTTGGTTCCCCCTTCCTATATGTTCCCTGTACCTCCAGTTTGACCCTGTTTTTCTGTATTCCCCATTTGTATATAGTGTACAGTGCCTGGAAAAAGTATTCACACCCCTTGAAATGTTATCATGTTACAACCAAAATTGTCAAAATTGGCAATGTTTTTTATTGGGATTTTATGTGCTAGGCCAACCAAAGTGGCACATAATTGTGAAGTTGAAGAAAAATGATAAATGGGTTTCAATTTTTTTTACAAATAAATATCTGAAAAGTGTGGGGGGGGGGGGGCATTTGTATTCAGCCCCCTTTTCTCTTATACCCCTAAATAAAATCTAATGGAAGAAATTGCCTTCAGAAGTCACCTAATTGGTAAATAGAGTCATCCTGTGTGTACTTTAATCTCAGTATAAATACAGCTGTTCTGTGAAGCCCTCAGAGGTTTGTTAGAGAACCTTAGTGAACAAACAGCGTCATGAAGGCCAAGGAGCACACCAAAAAAGGTCAGGGATAAAGTTGTGGAGAAGTTTAAAGCAGGGTTAGGTTATAAAAAAATATCCCAAGCTTTGAACATCTTACGGAGCACCATCATCCGAAAATGGAAAGGGTATGGCACAACTGCTAACCTACCAAGACATGGCCGTCCACCTAAACTGATAGGCCGGGCAAGGAGAGCATTCATCAGAGAAGCATTCAAGAGGCCCATGGTAACTCTAGAGGTGCTGCAGAGATCCACAGCTCAGGTGGGAGAATCTGTCCACAGGACAACTATTAGCCGTGCTCTCCACAAATCTGACCTTTATGGAAGAGTGGAAAGAAGAAAGCCATTGTTGAAAGAAAACCATAAGTAGTCATGTTTGCAGTTTGCAAGAAACCATGTGGAGGACACAGAAAACATGTGGAAGAAGGTGCTCTGGTCAGATCAGACCAAAATTGAAGTTTTTGGCTTCAAATCAGCCAAGCAGGGAAGGGGGGGGGGGATTATGGTGTGGGGTTGTTTTTCAGGGGTTGGGCTTGGCCCCTTAGTGCCAGTGAAGGAAAATCCTAAGGCATCAGCATACCAAGACATTTTGGACAATTTCATGTTCCCAACTTTGTGGGAACAGTTTGGGGATGGCCCCTTCCTCTTCCAACATAACTGTGCACCAGTGTACAAAGCAAGGTCCATAAAGACATGTATGAGCGAGTTTGCGATGGAGGAACTTGACTGGCCTGCAGAGAGTCCTGACCTTAACCCAATAGAACACCTCGTTCAACATCAGTGCCTGACCTCATCAATGCGCTTTTGGAAGAATGGTCAAACATTACCATAGACACACTCCTAAACCTTGTGGACAGCCTTCCCAGAAGAGTTGAAGCTGTTGTAGCTGCAAAGGGCGGGCCAACTCAATATTGAACCCTACGGACTAAGACTGGGATGAGTTCATGTGTGTAAAGACAGGTGTCCCAATACTTTTGTTAATATAGTGTACATAACTATGTGTGCAAAAAATGCAAAAATCGTCTCTGGCAGCGCAAAAAGGTTAATAGATACGCGGGGTAATTTCTCTGCTGTCATGCCATCTGGCCGATTGCCCAGCAGCCAGTAATGCGTGAAGTCGTGTCACCATGGCGCCAGGCTGCTGCAACTTTCGATAGCAAGTATGCTGTATGTTCCCATACGATAATTTGAGTAGATTGTACAGATAAACATGTTTGCTTCCTCCTTTCATGTTCACATAACTCATATGTACAGCGTGTTTTTACTAGTCAATGATACGCCTTTCATCTGCGACTTAGTCAATCATATTATTAAAGATAGGAGTGTGGAGAGGGGATTGGGAATAGGTGAGTTAAGGCCTGATGTTACATACATTATCCTGTCAATCTCCTCCAAGACTGAAACTACCTCGCTCCCTATAAACTGTGCGCATCAAAGTCTCCCGGTAGCCGTAATGGAAGCGAAAATTGTTCCATATTTACCAAGAAATATCACTTGAAGCTAAGAGCCTTGGCACAGACGAGCGAGCCGCATTGATCCGCCGCTTGTTATGCTGCTCAGAGATTGCCGTGCATAAAATAGATCTCGCTCATTGCATTCCGCTCTGCGATTGGGAAGACACGAGGCCTCATCTACGTACTGTGCTCGCAATTGGATTATTGAGCGGGGAGCCAGGATCCTGGGCTTTTAAATACACAGCAAGCCGCACGCTTCGTTATGGTGTGATGTAATCCTCTCGCTTACAAAATCTGAATTGTAGAAACTATTGGGGGGGACATTACCTGCACCGACTTTTTTTTCTTTTTTTTTTTTTTTATGGTGCCATAAAAAAGCAGGAAAATCAGCAGAATTCTGAAAGGGAAGATTAGGCTAAACAGCTTAAAGCGGAGTTCCACCCAAAAATGGAACTTTCGCTTTTTCCGGTTCCTCCCCCCCTCCGGTGTCACATTTGGCACTATTCAGGGGGGAGGGGGGAGCAGATACCTGTATAATACAGGTATTTTGCTCCCACTGCTAGGCATTGATACCCAAGCCACCCTCAGGTATCTACGCCACTTCCCCCCCACTGTATTCTGGGAGACACACGGGTCCCAGAAAACAGCAGGGGCCAGTGGGATAGCGCAGTGCAAGACACGCATGCGCAGTAGGGAACCAGGAAGTGAAGCCGCACGGCTTCACTTCCTGATGCCCTTACCGAGGATGTCGGCGGCAGCACCCGACAGCCGAGGGATAGATCGGCTTCGGATGCCGATATCGCAGGCGCCCTGGACAGGTAAGTGTCCATATTTTAAAAGTCAGCAGCTGCAGTATTTGTAGCTGCTGACTTTTAAAAAACAAAAAAACGGCGGAACTCCGCTTTTAATTGCAGGCTCCCTTAACCACTGGCTGACCGCAATACAGTAAAACCTTGGATTGTGAGCATAATTCGTTCCGGAAATCCAAAGCACTTGGATATCAAAGCAAATTTCCCCATAAGAAATAATGGAAACTCAGATGATTCCTTCCACAACCATTTATTTATAGGTCTTTTAGTTTATAGTCCATACAAAAAGATTATAGCAACGTGACCAGGTTGTGTAACCAAAAAATGTCCATTTACAAATGGAAGCCTCCACAAGGGGATTAGAAGCAAAATCCAGCAGGAGCTCCAGAGTATAAAAGAGAAGAGAGGCCCCTCTAATGCCCCGTACACACACAATCGGACTTTCCGACAACAAAACTGTGGAATTTTGTTCGAAGGTTGTCGGCTCCAACTTGTCTTGCATACACACGGTCACACAAATGTTTGCCAACAATTACGAACGTAGTGACGTACAAGGCGTGTGGCGAGCCGATAAAAAGGAAGTTCAGTAGTCATGTGCCACCCTTTGGGCTCCTGCTGCTAATGTTGTGCTTGGTGAGCATTGATTCCGAGCATGTTGTGTAACCATAAAATGTCCATCCACAAATGGAAGCATCCACAAGGGGATTAGAAGCAAAACCCAGCAGAAGCTACAGAGTATACAAGAGAAGAGAGCCGATTCTAAGTGTAGTAATACGGTTACATTTAATGAAGGTACAACATTTAGCAACTCACATGGTTGATGATTAAAAGAGACACATCTAAGTATGCAGGCGTCCGGGGTAAGGCTATCCACATAGACCGGCCTTCGCACGCCGGCTCTCAAACGCCGCAAAATGCTCTCAAACCAAGTTACTCTTAAACCAAAGGTTTTACTGTACGTATATATGCTGTAGTTTGCAAGTGGTTTATCAGGATTATGGCCGAAGCTATCAGCCATAATCCCAGTTCTGTTTTTTGCAGCCGGTGGCTGGCTTTCTCACGGTTTCTGAAGCATCGGGAAGGAACCGAACCCCCCCAACCACACGCCGGTGTCTCCCGAGCTTATTGTTTCCGCCATTTCGCCTGAGAAACAATCCAACGGTGCGGCCGGCTGCTTCCATCGGCGATCAAGGAGTAGATACCTTGGAGGACTGGAGCGACGTCATGATGTCACTTCCAGTCCAAGCTGGAAGTAAATCTCTTTTTTTTTCTTTTTTTTTTAAGCAAAAGAACAAAAAAGTTTTGTTTTTTTTGATCTTTTGCTTTTAATCACTTTTAATACCTCCCCTTCATGACCAAACTATTTTTGCGTTACTTTGACTGACAATTGGCCGGTCGTGCAACGCTGTACCCAAATAAAATTGACATCCTTTTTTTCCCCACAAATAGAGCTTTCTTTTGGTGGTATTTAATCACCCCTGCAATTTTTTTTTGTTGTGCTATAAACAAAAAAAGCCCAACAATTTTGAAATTTTTTACAAAAAAATTACTTTCTGCTATAAAACATACCCAATAAAAAAAAATGTAAAAAATCGAATTTCTTCATAAATTTAGGCCAATATGTTTTCTGCTACATATTTTTGGTAAAACCCCCCAATAAGCAATTATTGATTGGTTTACGCAAGAGGTATAGTGTCTACAAAATAGGATATTTTTTAAATTTTTTTTACTAGCAATGGCGACGATCAGCAATGTTTAGGGGGACTGCAATATTGCGGTGGACAAATCAGACATTTAGGCCCCTTTCACACTGGGGTGGTAGGGGGCGTCGGCGGTAAAACAGCGCTATTTTTAGCGCTGTTTTACCGCGGTATTCGGCCGCTAGCGGCGCGGTTTTAACCCCCCGCTGGCGGCCGAAAAAGGGTTAAAACCGCGGTATTACCGCGGTATAGCCGCGCTGTCCCATTGATATCAATGGGCAGGAGCGGTTTAGGAGCGGTGAATACACCGCTCCTTCACCGCTCCAAAGATGCGGCTTGCAGGAGATTTTTTCTTCTCCTGCCAGCGCACCGCTTCAGTGTGAAAGCCCTCGGGGTTTCACACTGAACAAACAGCGGAGGCTGTTTAGGGGCGGTTTGCGGGCGGTATTTTTAGCGCAATAACGCCTGCAAACTGCCCCAGTGTGAAAGGGGCCTTACTGACACTTTTGACACTTTTTGGGAACCAGTGACACTAATACAGTGATCAGTGCTAAATAATATGCACTGTAACTGTACTAATGACACTGGCAGGGAAGGGGTTAACATCAGGGACAATCAAAGGGTTAAGGGGCAGTTTACACCACATGCAGTCCAGTGCATTTTTTTCTGCATCAAAAATGCATGGATAGCAGTTTATATGGTTTTTAATGGCATAGTTCACATTAGTGCTTGCAGTCTCAGTGCGTTCCAGAAAAAAAAGTAGAACATGCTGCATTTTTCCTGCACTGGACTGTACAGGAACGCTGTAAAACGCATCAGAAACGCACTAGAATGCACAGGAACGCACCTAAACGTGCCAAAAACTGCACTGGAACACACGTGTCCTTATTTAGGGCCAGTTCATACCACATGCAGTCCAGTGCATTTTTTTCTGCATCAAAAACGCATGGAAAGTAGGTTATATGGTTTTCAGTGGCATAATTCACACCAGTGCTTGCAGTTCCAGAAAAAAAAAAGTAGAACATGCTGCATTTTTTCTGCACTGGACCGTACTGGAACGCTGTAAAACGCATCAAAAATGCACAAAAAACACACTGGAACGCTATAAAATGCACAAAAAACGCACTGGAACACGCATGTCCTTATTTAAGGTTAAGAAAAAAGAGGGGGGAAAATGCACTGGACTGCATCAAAATCACATCATCCGGACTGCATTTCTGTGGTGTGAACTGGCCCTTAAGGTTAAAAAAAAAGAGGGGGGAAAATGCACTGGACTGCATCAAAATCGCACAAAAAACACATAAAATATGCACTGTAATGCATCAAAAATGCGCATGTAGAAAAGCATCTGGAATGCATCCGGACTGCGTTTCTATGGTGTGAACTCGCCCTAAATGTATGCCTAAGTTGTGCTTACTCACCGTGGGGGAAGTGCTTTGACTAGGCGAATGCAAAGATCCGTGTTCCTGCTTTGCAGAAATACAGGATCAGTACCTTCCCCTCTGACAGTCTGCCTTTCTACATAGGCAGACTGCCATTCTGCCTGTTTCCCAAACGATCAACGAGTCTCCGCGGACATCGAGTCTCCTGGACCCGCTGATTGGCTCCCGTTGTGTACAATCATAGCGGGAGCGGGTTGCCGGCAGCGGGCGTGCGTGCGCCCCAGACCTGGAAGTGTTAGAGCGAGAACATTCATCCTAGTGCTGGACCTCCTCTGTAACTCCTAACAAGTAACCTGTAGAGGCGTTTTAAGCGTTGCCTAAGGAGATTTTTAAGTACTGTAGTGTGTCGCCATTCCACGAGCGTGCGCAATTTTTAAAAGCGTGACATGTTAGGTAGCTATTTACATCATCTTTCACATTATACAAAAAAATTGGGGTAAATATTGTGTTTTTTTTTTTTTTAATTCATTAAAGTGTATTTTTTCAGAAAAAAATAGCGTTTGCAAAACTGCTGCACAAATACTCCCAAAAAAGTGTCAAGTGGACGATCTGTCTGACGCAATGTCACAGTCCCGCTAAAAATCACAGATTGCCGCCATTACTAGTAAAAAACACTTGCCGACCAGCCACCATCATTATACTGCAGCAGGTCGGCTCGTTCCCGCGAATCACCATAGCTGTATGTTGGTCCCTCTTACAGCTATAGCAGGAGCGCGCACACGCCCGATGCACGGCGGGGGAGCTGATGTGTGTGGCCGGTGGCCATGATGGCCGCCCACGATCACTCCACAGAGTCAAAGTAAACAAACAGATCCCTGTTCTGACCAGGAAGGACAGACTGATCGTCTGTTCCTAGTGATTAGGAACAGCGATCTCTCTGTACTCCCAGTCAGTCCCCTCCCCCCTTACAGTTAGAAACACCTCCCAGGGAACACATTTAACCCCTTAATCACCACTAGTGTTAACTCCTTCCCTGCAAGTGTCATATGTACAGTAGTCAGTTCATTTTTATAGCTTTGATCACTGTATAAATGTCACTGGCCCCAAAAAAGTGTCCGATCTGTCCGCCACAATGTTGCAGTCCCACTAAAAATCACTGATCACCACAATTACTAGTAAAATAATAATAATAATAAAAATGCCATAAAACTATCCCCTATTTTGTAAACGCTATAACTTATGCTATAACTTTTGCACAAACCAATCAATAAACGCTTATTGCCATTTTTTTTACTAAAAATATGTAGAGGAATATATTGGCCTAAACTGATGAAGAAATGTGTTTATTTACATTCTTTTCTTGGACATTTATTATAGCAAAAAGTAAAAAATATTCGTTTTTTTTTTCAAAATTGTCAGTTTTTTTTGTTTATAGCGCAATTTTAAATTAAAACCACAGAGGTGATCAAATACCACCAAAAGAAAGCTCTATTTGTGGGAAAAAAAAGGACGTCAATTTTGTTTGGGTACAGCACCGCATGATCGCGCAATTGTCAGTTAAAGCGACACAGTGCCGTATCGCAAAAAATAGCCTGGTCATTAAAGCATATTTGATTTTTTTTTTAAAGAACTATTACTCTTGCATAATGCATATTAAGCAAGTGTTACTCTTGTCATTAGCGCTGCCTTTCTGATTGTTTTATTTAAAAAAATACCTTTGATTCTGCCGACTTGGGCGTTTCCATCTTACTTGTGGGCAGGCGAAGCCCACAAGCATATTCTTCCGGGATACGGCGCTGCTGTATTCTGAGCATGCACCGCCCATTCTCGCGCATGCGCAGTAAAAGCACATAGCGGCGCAGGAAACTACACAGGTTGCCATCACAACGGGCGGCGGCGGCGGAAGTGCCCACCCCGTTGTGATGGCCAAATACTGTGATTCTAGCCCTCGGCGCTGCCCATTGACTCCGGGTAAATTTTGACACACATCTTCCAGAAGCAGTAGCGAGCAGAGACGCCGAGGGAAATGACGTCGGGCGCCGCGGTGAGGAAGGCGAAGATTATAAGGGACCCCATAGCAACAGGCATTAAAAAGTAAGAAAAAAATTTTTTTTGTCCAAATGTCGTTGGTTGGGTTATTTGCTGGACAGTAATGTAAAGTTCTTTTTATGGGTGGAACTCCGCTTTAAGGGGGGTAAATCTTCCGGTCTGTAAGTGGTTAAAGCGTAGCCTATAAAACATATGATACTGAAGTTTGTCGCCATTTCACAGGTGCATGCAATTATAAGCCTTGACATGTTGGGTATCTCTTTACTCAGTGCAGCCTCATATTTTATAACTTACCAAGAAATTGGGTAATATTGTGTATTTTTCCCCCCAAAATTAACGTTGTTTTTTACTGAAATTTTTTTTTAATAAACTGTTGTGCTAATATTGTGTGATTTACAGTGGGTAACGTCACACGTCACCATTTTTCTAGGTAAATATATTTATAAAGGTGCTATTGACTTGAAATTCTCAACACATGTCGGTAACAATCCATACATACAAAGAAACCAAAACTAATATGTTCAGAAACTAAGTTATGTGTAATAAAATGGAATGAATGGGGAAAAAGTATAACACACGCTAACTGAAATGTATTTAATACTTGGTACAAAATCCTTTGTTGGTAATGACAGCTTCTAGACGCCTCCTGTATGGAGAAACTAGTCCTATGTGTTGCTCAGGTGTGATTTTGGCCCATTCTTCCACACAAACAATCTTCAAATCTTGAAGGTTCTGTGGGCCTCTTCTATGAACTCTGATCTTTAGTTCTTTCCATAGATTTTTGATTGGATTCAAGTCAGGTGATTGGCTGGGCCATTCTAGCAGCTTTATTTTCTTTCTTTGAAACCAACTGAGAGTTTCCTTGGCTTTATGTTTGGGTTGATTGTCTTTCTGAAATGTCCTCCCTCGTTTCATCTTCATCATCCAGGTAGATGGCAGCAGATTTTTATCAAGAATGTCTTAGTATATTTTTCCATTCATCCTTCCTTCAATGATATGAAGTTTGCCAGTACTGTATGCTAAAAAAACATCCCCACACCATGATGTTCTCACCTCCAAACGTCACTGTTGGTTTGGGAGTGTTTTTGGGGTGATGTGCCATTCGAGTTCCAAACATGGTGTGTATTATGGCATCCAAAGAGTTACATTTTGGTCTCATCTGACCAGACTATCGTCTCCCAGTATTTCACAGGCTTGTCTAAATGTTGTGCGTCAAACTTTAAACGAGCTTCAATATGCTTTTTCTTCAGCAATGGAGTCTTGCGTGGTGAGCGTGCATACAGGCCATGGCAGTTGAGTGCATTACTTATTGTACCTGATAATTCCGCGTCTTTCGACAAGTGGTGCTTGGCTCTTGGACAACTCTTCTGATTATTCCTTTTACTCTTCTGTCAGAAATATTGGGAGGAGCACCTGGTCATGGCCGGTTTATGGTGCAACTATGTTCTTTCCACTCCCGGATTATGGCCCCAACAGTGCTCACTGGAACATTCAGGAGTTTAGAAAGCCTTCTGTAACCAATGCCATCAGCATGTTTTGCAACAATAAGGTTGCCAAGGTCTTGAGAGAGCTCTTTGCTTTTACCCATTATGAAATGTTTCTTGTGTGACACCTTGATAATGAGACACCTTTTTATAGGCCATCAGTTGAGACTGAACCAGCTGATGTTAATTTGCACTGATAAGGGGCAGGATTGCTTTCTAATTACTGATAGATTTCAGCTGGTGACTTGGCTTTCCATGCCTTTCTGCACCTTACTTTCTTCATGTGTTCAATACAATTTTCCTGTGTCATTCCATTTTATTACACATAACTTTCTGATCTTATTTGTTCTGGTTTCTTTGTATGTATGGATTGCATGGGTTGTTACCGACGTGGTGAAAATATCATGTCAATGGCACCTTTAGAACTATATTTACCTAGAAAAATGGCAATGGTTACTTATTTTACCGTGTAAATCAGTGGTTCTCAACCTGGGGGTCAGGACCCCCTCAGGGGTCAAATGATGATTTGCCAGGGGTCACCAAATCCTTGGCTGTTCCTGAAGCCTGCACTGCTCTCCCAGCCTTTTTGCGGCCGCCCAGCAGGGCTGTCCCTGGAGCCCGCAGCTGCCCACTCAGTCTCTTCGCAGCCACACATTCAGTTCACGGCATGACTGGGGGGCAGAGACTAGAGGGCAGCTGACTGGTGAGGAAAGTGCAGTGGGAGGGGCTGGAGGAGACCCTATCTCCTTATTTCGGCATAGGTGTCACTGCTACGAGACACCACAAAGTCGGAGACACATTGAGTAACACTACCTGTGATTATAGTTGCCATTAAAGGTCCCCACTACAGTTCTCAGATCAGCAGATGACCTTGATCAAGAGCACCTAAGTTTGCTGATCAAAACTCCCCGCCAACACTGCCACTTATGCCATTCCCCCCACCCCCCCACCAAGGAGAAAGAGAAGGAATAAAAATAGAGAATACATGGAAGGGAGAGGAAAAGAGGGGGAAGAACAAAGAAAAAGGGAGAGAAAGAATAAGAGAAAGAACAAGAGAGACGGCTAGAGAGAGGGATGGGGGGGACAAGAGATTAGGATAGTGAGAAATAAAATGGAAAGAAAGGAGAACAAAGAGAAAGAGTGGTACATCCTAAAATGTACCATAAGGGGTTTTAATACTGTACGAGTGTTAGGGACTCAGGGAGTGCTAAATGTCCATGGGTTAGGGGCGCAAATTACTTGTCTTGCCTTGGGCGCTGACAACCCACGCTATGAAAATAATTTTATGGTTGGGGGTCTCCACAACCTGGGAAATTTTATCAAGGGGTCACGGCACTAGAGAGGTTGAGAACCACTGCTGTAAATGAATAACTCCCACACTGTCTAAAAAGTATATATATTTATATATATATTAAACCTAGGGGGCACTGCAGCAAACACCTGCTAATCTGATCCTAAACAGAAAAAAAGGGGAATAAATGAATAAATAATGGTATTTGTGCTGTGTAAAATTAAAGAGCGTGCACTGTGAGGGCATAAACTTAGTAATAATGTGTAGGGGGCCCTTCTGGTGTAAGCTTGGTGTTTTGGGTTTAAAAATGGGAGAGAGAAATGCCCATAGCGTGATCCCGTATTTTAAAAACAATTTATTGAAATGACACAATAAAACAAACTACCATTTGGAGTGAAAAAAAACGTGCAGCCAGCCACGAGCGCCGGGCTCGTATCCTTCCGTCAAATGTGAATGGTACCTAGTGCTCCAATCCCAACGCATGTAGTCATGTCACGTGACTTCATCAGGGGATGACACTAGGTAGGAATCCTGTCTTTAAATAATGTAATCAATTAAACGGACGGCGGCCATTTTCTCATAGCCCGCCATTGAAATAAATGGCGTCGGCCATTATACTATGGTCTCGCATAGAAGCATTACAGCGGCCATTTTACGTTGGTTCATGGCACGGAACAGATACTGCAATTGTGTAAGCGACTCAGCACGAATACACAGGAATAAGCAGTATAACAAAAACCATTGACATGGGCAAGGCTAATGCCCCGTACACACGGTCGATGGAAAATGTCAGATCGGAGCGTGTTGTCGGAAATTCCGACCGTGTGTGGGCTCCATCGGACATTTTCCATCGGATTTTCCGACACACAAAGTTGGAGAGCAGGAGATAAAATTTTCCGACAACAAAATCCATTGTCGGAAATTCTGATCGTGTGTACACAAATCCGACGGACAAAGTGCCACGCATGCTCAGAATAAATAAAGAGATGAAAGCTATTGGCCACTGCCCCGTTTATAGTCCCGATGTACGTGTTTTACGTCACCGCGTTCAGAACGATCGGATTTTCCGACAACTTTGTGCGACCGTGTGTAGACAAAGAAAGTTTGAGCCAACATCCGTCGGAAAAAATCCTAGGATTTTGTTGTCGGAATGTCCGAACAAAGTCCGAACGTGTGTACGCCCTATTATAGTGTTAGTGACAGGGAACAAGATACTTAGTAAAAAAAAGTAATAAAATGCTGGCATGGCTAATAAAAGACTACCGGACTAGAATAATATATATATGAAAATATAAATAAATATAAAAAAGGGGGAGAGAGGGAGGAGCCCCGGGAACATCACAGTGATGTAAAGATGATGTACAAATACTGGTGGCAAATGTTATCACTAAGAGCAGGACAGGGAATAGCAAATACAAAATATAAAGTGTGTATACAATGTATAAAATACATAATGTATAATAACAAAGTACAGCTAAAATAGAACAATACCGTAAAAAACCTCATATTCCTAGAGGATAACTTATAGAAGTGTAATGACATATAAGATAAGGTGACAGAAGTGAGCAAGGATCTAGACTGTATGGTGAAATCCACTGAAGAAAAGGGGAGAGACTCAAAAAAATATATTGCACATTAAAAGTCGCTAAGAAAACAATTCAAATCAAACTCAATATTGAGCCCATTGGGTGCAAAAGTGTCCATAGAAAATATCCATTTAGACTCAAGTTGGCCGAGGGTTCTCACCTTGTGACCCCCTCGCCAAGGTCGAGTATACAGTACAATCCCCCAAAATTTTAGATAGGGGGGGGTTCTTGTTGTGGTATTTGGTAAAATGCCTAGACACGCTGTGTTTGTCATAGCCATTTTGGATATTTTGGACATATTCTTTAAGGCAATCTTTTGGTGCGACCAATATACTGAAGGCCGCAGCTGCACGCAAGAGCGTACACTGCTCCTTCAGTATTGAACCCAATAAATTCTTTTATATTATACATGGTGCCATTACTGTTATACCGAAAACAGAGTTTCTTCTAGTTAGGGCATTTCATACGGGTACATGCATAACATCTTTTACAAGGGTAAAAGCTTTTCCCAGTAAAAAATGTGAAGCTCTTTTTTGGGGGGTCGATCAGATTCTGGACTAATTGGTCGCGGAGAGTGGGGGCTCTCTATATATAAATCTTGGTCTACCAGGTAATAAGTCTCTAAAAAGTCAATCTGATTTTAAAATATGCCAATATCGTTGTATAATTTTCTCTATTTTCTTGTACTGGATAGTATAATCCAATACCACAGGTACTAAATCTTGTTGGCAATCAGATTTCTTGTCTTCAATTAAAACTTTCCTTTGCATATGTGTTACTTCTTCAATTTTTCCCTCTAATGAATTCCTTATCATGTCCTTTATGTAGAAATCTTTCGCCAATCATATTGGCGTGTGTAAGAAAATCACGCTCATTGGTGCAATTTCGTCTAAGTCGCATAATCTGTCCTTTGGGAATATTGATCAACCAGTTCTTGTGATGACAACTTATGATCGGCAAATAACTATTGCAATCGACATTTTTAAAAAAAGTCTTGGTGGCAAACTTGTCGTTTACACATGATATTTCCAAATCAAGAAAGGGGATGGTGTCTTCTTCAATCAGATTATTTTTTAATCAGATTATTGGATATTCCTGTTGTTATTATTAAGTCGGTTGAAAAAAAGAACTAGCTGGTCACGATCACCTTTCCAAATGAAAAACGCATCATCAATGTATCGTCTATAGAAAAGAAGTTCAGGTAGGTCAATAAAAATAACTTCTTCCTCCCATTGGGACATAAAAAGGCCTGAGACACTTGGGGCAAACTTGGCTCCCATAGCCACCCCTGTTTTCTGTTGATAGTATTGCTGGCGATACCAAAAATAACTGTGTTTAAGGCAAAAGTCCAAACATTTGATAAGGAATTTTCTTTGCAGGCAGGGAAGTTTTGTGTATTTTCTCAGCCCCCACTTTGTGGCCTCGCATGCCTGATAATGAAGTATGATAGTATATAAAGACGAAACGTCTGCTGTCGCCATCAACAAAGGTCCAGTATCTGTTCTCTCTTCCAAAAGTTGCAACATTTGTTTTGTATCTTTAAGGTACGCTCTTGTCTTTTGTACTGCAGGTTGGAGATAACGGTTTTAGTATTGGCCAATTCTGGCTGTTTCTATGCCGTTTACAATGGGTCTCAAAGGGGATCAGTCTTGTCCTTGTGGATTTTGGGTAGTGCGTAAATGATGGGGGTCCTACAGGCTTCGGGTATTAAATATCTTGCTTCCTTTTTATTAAGGATACTCTTCTTTAGTCCTAAATGGACAACCTGTTCAAGCTCGTTTCTCCATTTGAATATGGGGTTGCTTGGTAAAGTGCAATAAGTGTCAGCATCTTCAAGAAATTTCAGCATACCATTATGGTATTGTTCAACCGATTGAACAACGATCCTGCCCTCTTTGTCCGAGGGTCTAATGACAAGATTTTTTTTTTTTTGTAAGTTTATGGATCCCAGTCTTTATAGCTCTCGGTTCTTCTTTTTTCTTAATCTTCAGATTCTTAATTTCCTCTGTCGCCATACTTATAAAAACTTCTATATGTTTATTATCATTAGGTTTAGGGTTAAAAATCGATTTATTTCTCAGGTTACTGTGCACTACACCATCTTCCTGTTGTACTCTAACATTGATTGGATTATCTATCAGATATTTCTTGATATTCAGTTTTCTTACCACCTTTTAGATTCCAATATAAGCTTGAAACTTATCTAGATTCTTGACTGGTGCGTATTTCAGGCCTTTATCGAGTACCAATAATTCGTCGTGGGTGAGTGGTATATCTGTGAGGTTAAAAATACCCTCTCCTATTGTTCTCTTTTGCATTTGTTTTCCCTTTCCTGCTCTGCATCCTCTTTTCTTATAGGGCTTCTTCCCCTTGTTTCCTTAATTTTTCTCAGGGGGTGATATTCTGTTCCTCTCTCTAAAAAAGATCTATTATGGCCCTGCTCGTAGCGGTACCCCTGTTGATATCTTTCGCCTCTTTCTGCATCGTGAAGGTCCCTGAGAGGGGCATAATAGTTATAAGCAGGGCTTTTTTTCACAGAAAATAGGTGCAGGAACTCAACCACGACCCCCCCCCCCCCACACACACACACACACACACACACCCTCCAAACTGCATCAAATACTGGGTGTGGTCAAATTTAAATAACAGTGGGAGGGTCCTAAAGGGGCATTAAATACCAGGCGTGCATTAAGTTTGGGGGTTACACACAGAGTGCAGAGTTTGGGGGTGCGTTACTCTGCACAGCTCTGAGTTCAGCCTTCCTCAACAAAGCTCCACTATCTTCCACATGTCTTACTTTTGTTACTGTATTAAGCTGAAGCACCCAGCTGGCTCTAGTACCTGCCCGCACACGGTAGATGGCTCTGCCTCTCTCACATGTCGGAAGATCATCCAGTGGTGGTTTCAGTATTCGCACTGCACCCCAAATATCTGCATCTCCCTTGTCCCCATCCTGCACTCAGTGGGAGCCACTCAGTCAGGAGATCAGATCCGTGGGAGCCGTTGGGAGACAAGCCAGACTTCTGTGTTTACAAAAGTGATAGTGGCGAGCAGGGAGCAGAGGGCCTGAGCCAGAGGTGGTGGAACTGAGTTGCACCAAGTTCCAGCTGAAAAAAAGCCCTGGTTATAAGTGTGGACAGGGCTCCTTTCCCGTGGACTATAAGGTTCAGATGGTGGACCCCGTCCTTCTCTGGGTCCATAATATTGATTAGGAAAAGGACTCCTTTCGTATGGTCTTTGATTGTCATATTGTCCACCTCTATTGTCTCTAGCTCCATAATTCGTCCTTAGATGAGCTGCACTTCTTTCTTGCCTTTACGGTTCATATGGCGGACCCCTCGTGTCCTTTGATCCATTATTATGTCTGGTCAAGTAATTGTTATATGGTTTCTTATTGTTATTTTTCCAGTGATTCGTTTTTTTCCTCCCTTGTTGTGGGGTGCGTTCTGAATAGTGGGGTTTCCTCCATGTATTGTGTGGAGTGTTATTACTTGGACGTCTCTGTCTTTCCTCATTCCTCCGATGTCTTGGGGAATCATTCCTTGATGTATGGTCAACCTGATCTTTATAGGGGCCATTTTGCCGAGGTGACTTCGTTATGGGCGACAAGTCAGTATGATGCGACTTAATCCTGACTGTACTCTACTTTTTTTACCCGCTGTAAAAAAAATGAAACTTCTACTGTTTAATTCACTAGGGTGTCTGCTTTCAGAAAATATAAACTGTTTGAGGGTGTTAACTTATCTTCAGGCCTAAAATGTATTTTTTTTTTTTTAATATATGTGCAATAAATGCAAAAACTGCTCTGGCAGCAAAAGGGCTCCATCGAGGAGTCTATTCCTTTATATGCTGAAACTTGCTATCCATGGTGCTGAAGCTGTGTAAAGACACAGTTCCAGCACCATATATAGAGAGTACAGGCAGATTTTTTTTTTTCTTCATTGTTAAAAAAAATATATATATAAAAAAAATGACAACATGAAATGTGGAATCCACATAGAAAGAGAATGCAAGCGTGTAGCTCCCCTGCCATGTTGATAACTGACTGCAGCTCAGCAAAAAAGGTAACCAAAGCATTAAAAAAAATCCATTGATTCAAAACAAAGAAGCACTTTAAAATACACCCCCCCCCCCCAATCCAAACCCACAAATACAGTAATTTAAATATTTTGCAAGGTGAAAATTGGGAGAATGTTGTGAGTGAACCTACATTGACCAAGTGATAAATGGTAAAGTACTTTTCACGTTGAACAACAGATGCTGAGTGAAGTTTGATTACATTTTCATGATGGGCAAATCATGAATTTTTCAGTGGTGGAATGTTGTTCACTGTGAAAAATAAAAATCTCTGTGATAAATAGAATGAATCTGGAAAGCTGAATCTTGGTTGAAAATGGGTAAATGATCAATACACCCCCTTAGTTTGCTGAAGCGCTGTGTATCATAAACAAGTAAGCTATTTTCTCCCCCATTTTTACCTTTTTTTCATCCTTTGTTAAATCTGAGCACTGCTGATTTCCCCCAGCCTCTTTTATTTATTATTTTTCCAATAATATTATTTTTGTTATTATTATTATTATGTTGTTTATTTAATATGTTTATTTATATGTATATTTATTTACTATATTGTGTATAATAAATATTATTATAATTATGATTATTATTATTTATATGTATTTTTCTGATATATTATATTAGTTATATATTTTATTTCTCTGTATGTATGTGTGTATATATGTGTATATATATATATATATATATATATATATATATATATATATATATATATATACATACACAGTGTATACATTTCTCTTTTTTTATTTAGTTTTTATGCCCACTGCACATCATTGCTATGGACCAGCTTCCACCAGTGGTACTTATACAACCCACAGTTTCAATCAGATTTTTTTTTTTTTTTTGCCCACCCTGCCTGCCAATTTTTGCCTAGACAAAAAGGACATCTCCTCTGCTGCATACCCTCCTGAAATATGTACTGTATGTCACATATCCCAGGATACTTCATTTTCCATTTTACAAAGGCTGAAGGAGGGCGGGCCTAGTGTCCGTCATCAGGGAGTTGGGCTGCCTGAACCAGAAAGAGGCGTCCAGCACCTGATGATGCCAGGAACAAAGATGGTGGAGCATGTCAAGGTGTGTGATAGCTGTGCAGGTGAGTAAGTGAATCCCTGCATCTAAAGATATCCACGATCTAACACTAACCTCTCTAACCCTGTAAAGAAGAACTCAGTATACAGTAGTACCTTGGATTACGAGCATAATTTATTCCAGAAGAATGCTTGTAATCCAAAGCACTCGTATATCAAAGCGAGTTTCCCCATAGAAATGGAATAGAATCAATGGAAACTCAGATAACGAGTTCCAGTGCCACTGTTGGTGTATGCAGTACTGCATGTGGCCAGGGGTGCGGGGGGGCAAGGGAGACACTCGGAAACACTCGGAGATACTCTGTAACGCAATGTCTCAGAGTGTTTCCAAGTGTTTCCGAGTGTCTCCGAGCGTCACCGGCGCCCTTGCACCTCTGGCCACATACACTACTGCACACCACCCCAGAGGCTTGAATCCTGCTCATCTTGCGAGACAACCCACCCAAATCGAGTCAGGATTAAAAAAAAAAAAAAACTTGTATTATGAAACGCTCGTAAACCGCGTTACTCGCAATCTGAGGTATTACTGTACGCACCTTTTTTGAAGCTGATCCGATCCGGTCTGAAATAAAAATTCCATAAAAATATCCCATAGTTTGTAGACGCTATAACTTTTTGCGCAAACCATCAATATACGTTTATTGGGATTTTTTTTAACCAAAAATATGTAGCAGAAAACATATTGACCTAAATGTATGAAGAAATTCGATTTTTTTAATTTTTTTATGGGGTATGTTTTATAGCAGAAAGTAAAAAATATTGGGTTTTTTTTTTTTTTAAATTGTCTTTTTTTTATAGCGCAAAAAAAAATAAAAAAACACCAAAAGAAAGATTTGTGGAAAAAAAACGACATAAATTTTGTTTGGGTACAGCGTCGAACTACCGCGCAATTTGTCAGTTAAAGTAACGCAGTGCCGTATCGCAAAAAATGGCCTGTTTAGGAAGGGGGGTAAATCTTCAGGAGCTGAGGTAGTTAAAGGGATTACCAAGAAAAAAGTAAATTCCTAGTTTTATTGTAGTAACAGGGAGGGATTGGCACCTCTGGCACCCTCTTACAAGCACAGCAAGGCTCCATTCTTCTTGTTTGTAGTGCTCGGAGGACTAAAGTTCCACTGCAAAGCACAGAATGATTCCCATAAATTATCCTTCAGTTTTTAGGTTCTGTCGCAGTCTCAGCTCTTCACATTGCAGATAAACCTGCAACCCCTGATCTCTTTTTATGGAAGCCCAACAACTACTTAAAGAGTAACTCCACTTTCATGGGAAAAAAATAGCAAAAAAAACAAAACAAAATACTATAGCATATACAGTTGCAACACAAGGCTTATGCCACGTACACACGAGCGGACTTTTCGACGGACTTCTGACGGACTACCGACGGATTTTCCCAATGAACGGACTTGCCTACACACGATCACACCCAAGTACGACGGATTTGTACGTGATGACGTACACCAGACTAAAATAAGGAAGTTCATAGCCAGTAGCCAATAGCTGCCCTAGTGTCGGTTTTCGTCCGTCGGACTAGCATACAGACGAGCGGATTTTTCGATAGGAACTGGGTCCTGGAGGAGTTTCGACGTAAAAATTTGAAACATGTTCCAAATCTAAAGTCCGTCAGATTTTTGACCGAAAAAGTCCGCTGCAGGTCCGATGAAGCCCACACGCGGTCGAATTGTTTTCCGGACTCGGTTCGTCGGACCAGTCCGGTCGAAAAGTCCGCTCGTGTGTACGCGGCATTACTGATTTTCCTAGAAGTCTCCACTAAGATATAAGTCAGATTTTGCCCATGCTCTGCAACAAAAATTTCATTTTTGGTGAGATGTATCCAAAGGGAAATCACATGGACACAGACGAAATAAAACCAGCTATTCCTTCAGAATAAAAAAAGGTAAGAATCTGCAACAAAGTTTGTTAAAATCCCTGCAATGTACGAGGGTTCATTTCCGCACCAAAAGTTTTGAGAATGACACAAATATACATTTTCTCCAAGTCTGCTGCCTCAGTGTTTTTAGATCTTTTTGTCAGATGTTACTATGGTATACTGACGTATAATTACAAGCATTTCATAAGTGTCAAAGGCTTTTATTGACAATTACATGAAGTTTATGCAAAGAGTCGATATTTGCAGTGTTGACGCTTCCTTTTCAAGACCTCGGAAATTTGTCCTGGCATGCTGTCAATCAACTTCTGGGCCACATCCTGACTGATGGCAGCCCATTCTTGCATAATCAATGCTTGGAGTTTGTCAGAATTTGTGGGGTTTTTTGTTCACCTGCATCTTGAGGACTGACCACAAGTTTTCAATGGTATTAAGGTCTGGGGAGCTTCCTGGCCATGGACCCAAAATGTTGATGTTTTGTTCCCCAAGCCATTTAGTTATCCCTTTTGTCTTATGGCAAGGTGATCCATCATGCTGGAAATTGTTCCTCACCAAAACTATTCTTGGATGGTTTTGAGAAGTTACTCCTGGAGGATGTTTTTGTACCATTCTTTATTCATGACTGTGTTCTTAGGCAAAATTGTGAGGTGAGTCTACTCCCTTGGGTGAGAAGCAACCCCACACATGAATGGTCTCAGGATACTTTATTGTTGGTATAACACAGGACTGATGGAAGCGCTCACTTTTTCTTCTACAGACAAGGTTTTTTTCTGGATGCCCCAAACAATGAAAGTGAAAAATTATATTTGTGTAATTCTCAAAGGGCAGGGCTGTAATAAACACCCATTGGCTTGCTACTTCTTGGAAGTCTCTGAATTATATACAATTTTTAACTACTACATACCAATCTATACCTTATCAAAAGCATCTACTCCTGAGATAGTGAATTAAGGTCACAAAACATGACGAGAATTGGGATGCACTTGATTTTGGTGTTGATAATTATGGTCATGTACAATTTATATATGCATATGTGTGTGAATTTTGGAGCTCTAACTATAGCAGAATAGTCAGCCTACAGTATTTCATTTAGGCATGTTCTTCATACATTGTTCTATTGTAATAAAGCAGCGGTCACTAAATGGCGAAATGCAGAAAATTATTGCGCTAACCTGTGTAGGAGAAAAAAAGGGGAAGCTGCTACACATGAATGTGACAAAAATTCAAAATAGAAGTGGAAGTAGGAAATGTAGCGCTAAAGGTAAAACAGTGTTAGTGAACTATATAAACACAAGAGTAACCCTGTATATATATATATAGACAATACCAGGTACCATATATAAATAAACAGTGCTGGAAAACCTGTATCAGTGTATAAATAACAAAAAATAAACATAGATGAGTCGCAACAAAGTAAAAATTAATGCAAGGGTGGAACAAAGGGTGGAACAGAGACCCAAATATATCAGTCCCATAAGAGCAAACAGCAGGTAAGCTACAAACTCAGGGTTCAATCATATGCAGAAGCCAGGGACGGTTAGGTGTATATCTGGAGACATTGACGTCAAGGTAAAGTAAAGATGGGTACTCTTACCAGAGCCAGTGGACCTGGATGTAAGCAACACCAGGTCAAACAAGCATAGAAGCACACCAAGGCAGGAACATTCCGGAAGGTCCAAAGGATCATTCGACAGGTCCAGAATGGTCAGCGAAGCTTCCCACAATCCAATGCTCTCTCGATGGAAATGTATGATAGAAGCCAGCAAGCATGGAAAGACTGGATGGAACAGTCAGAATAGCTCAAGTCAGAATTATGTAAAAACAAAAAAGGGCTTCCAATGGTGTAGATCAAAAAGGGTGGTGTTTATTTTCCATAAAACCAGGCATACAGATAAAAATTGTGATCACAAATGGTAAAAAAGCAATATGGGGAGCAGAGAAACCAAGCCCTACGCGTTTCATCCTAATAGGACTTCTACTGGGGCATCACTAAATGGTGGACAGCGGTCCGGAACCCAACCAGGTGACAGTCCAGTCCAGACTATGGCCATGCCACTGCCATGGCTGGGTGTCCTCTCCCGGGCTTCCTGCCCGGCCACCAATGTCCTCCTCACAGCGGGTGAGTGTGGGAGGAGCTACAGATCAGGACTGAGGGGTGGGAGCTGCCCAAGTTATCATGTTATGAAGCGGCTGATTACCTGGCTTGTTAATATGAAAAGGCTCCCGCTCTCTGTCCCGATCTACAGCATGGCAGCATGTTGCAGATTGGGACAGAGAGCGGGAGTCTTTTCATATTAACAGGCTGGGTAATCACCCGCTTGTTAACATGATAACTTGGGCAGCTCCCACCCCTCAGTCCTGATCTGCAGCTCCTCCCACCCGCTGTGAGGATGACATCAGTGGCTGGGCTGGAGACCCAGAAGAGGACACCCTCAGATGATTAGTGCCTCTGCCCTGCCAAAGGTTCTATAGGACTGTGCAGAGGAGGCTTGCATTAAAAGGGGCACTGCGTTGTGTTAAGGGGCAATGTTTGGTGTGAAGGGGCACTGTTTGGTGTAAAGGGGGTGGAAAGGGGCACTGTTTGGTGTAAAGGGAGTGTAAAGGGGCACTGTTTGGTGTAAAGGGGCATTGAGTGGTGTAAAGGGGCGCTGAATGGTGTAAAGGGGCACTGTGTGGTGTAAATGGGCACTGTTTGGTGTAAAGGGAGAGTAAAGGGGCATTGTTTGGTGTAACAGTGGTGTAAATGGGCACTGTTTGGTGTAAAGGGGGTGTAAAGGGGCACTGTTTGGTGTAAAGTAGTGCTGAGTGGTGTAAGGGGCACTGTGTGGGGTAAAGGGGGACTGAAGGGGCGCTGAGTGGTGTAAAGGGGCACTGAGTGGTGCTGAGTGGTGTAAAGGGGCGCAGGGTAGTGTAAAGTGGAGCTGTGTTGCGTAAAGGGGCGCTGAGTGGTGCAAAGGGGCGCTGAGTGGTGCAAAGGGGCGCTGTTTGTTGTAAGGGGCACTGAGTGGTGTAAAGGGGCACTGTGTGAGGTGAAGGGGCGCTTACTGGTATAAAGGGGCGCTGAGTGGTGTAAAGGGGCACTGAGTGGTGTAAAGGGGGGCTGTGTAATGTAAAGGGGCACTTAGTGGTGTAAAGGGGTGCTGGGTAGTGTAAAGGGGCGCTGTGTTGTGCAAAGGGGCGCTGAGTGGTGTAAAGGGGCACTGAGTGGTGTAAAGGGGCACTTTGTGGGGTAAATGGGACACTGTGTGGGGTAAAGGGACACTGAAGGGGCGCTGAGTGATGTAAAGGGGCACTGAGTGGTGTAAAGGGGCACTGTGTGGGGTAAAGGGGCACTGTGTGGTGTAAAGGAACACTGAAGGGGCGCTGAGTGGTGTAAAGGGGCACTGAGTGGTGCAAAGGGGCGCTGTCTGTTGTAAGGGGCACTGAGTGGTGTAAAGGGGCGCTGTTTGTTGTAAGGGGCACTGAGTGGTGTAAAGGGGCACTGTGTGAGGTAATGGGGCACTGAAGGGGTGCTGAGTGGTGTAAAGGGGCACTAAGTGGTGTAAAGGGGGGCTGTGTAATGTAAAGGGGCACTGAGTGGTGTAAAGGGGTGCTGGGTAGTATAAAGGGGTGCTGAGTGGTGTAAAGGGGCACTGAGTGGTGTAAAGGGGGACTGTGTAATGTAAAGGGGCACTGAGTGGTGTAAAGGGGTGCTGGGTAGTGTAAAGGGCTGCTGAGGGGTGTAAAGGGGCACTGTGTGGAGTAAAGGGGCACTGTGTGGGGTAAAGAGACACTGAAGGGGCGCTGAGTGTGGTAAAGGGGCACTGAGTGGAGTAAAGGGGCCCTGTGATGTAAAAGGCACTGTTGTGACAGGGAACTGAGGACACTATGGGATTGCGTTAAAGAGGGCACTGTAATGTAAAGGGGACTATGATGTGAAAAGTACCTGAAGACAATGATGTATGTGGGGACAATGATGTGTTATAGTGCTAACGAGATTTGGACTTATACCGGAAGGAAATTTTGCTGACCGGACCTCCGTAAATTTTAATTCAAGGCCCCTGTAATAATGTTTCCCTTATTAATTGTACTGTTGTCTGTGTTGTACCTTATTTAAAGTCCGATGGGCATTTGAGTGGTAAGCATATATGACTATTCGCGATGGAGGTACATCACCTAACACACTGGATCACGGTATACTATTATTGTACACATGCTAGCGAAAAATATAGTAAAATTGTTCTTGAAAATGTATTTATTGAATCTCTCAAGGACGAGTAGAACTGATCATTTGACCCACATCCACGACGTTCCTATATAAGCATTGTTGGGTGAGACGGCCGGTATCTGCCGGGTGCTCTAGGCTGGACGCGGTGTGCCTCCCTGACAGGCCGGCAGGACGCCGTGTTATCACCCACTACAGATGGAAGCGCTCGCATTGTTCCTGCAATGTACAGAGCACATCCAATTATAACTTAGAATGTCACACGCTCTGTACAATTCAATGGCCCCAGAGCTGCAGATTGTCCCACAAAGTGGAAATAAAACTGTCAGCTTAAAGAGCCGTTCTGGAATGAAAAATGCTTCCGTCTCCATCACGCGGCCTCAGAGCCACTCGAGACGGCGACCGCTCAGCAATTCTAAACCCACATGTAGAACTTCGGGGCCTATTTATAAAACGCCCAAATCGTTACTTTGCCACGTTTTCCTCTGAAAATTTCGATTTTGACAGTTTTTTTTCTTATAAGGCCATGCGGGGTGATTTATTTTCTCATTTTTATCATATTTCAACAAAGGTGAGACTATCCAGCCAAAGATGTTTTATAGATAGATTTCAGAAGCTCATTAAGGCTCCCTGCCTATTTTTGTTCAGAGGAAATTGTGATAATTTGTCCCCTCGTAGGGGAACTAGCAAAACGCCAAGAGCTCTAGGCACAAAAGAAACTTTCATTTAAATATATTTCTCAATAGCCACAGAGGATCCAGTTTTTACTTCTTAAAAGTAGCAGTGACATCATCACTGGGCTGTACATGGCCTGTGCAGAGAGCAGAGCTGTGGGAGGGGCCCAGCAGGCACCACCCACTACAGGCTGCCTGCAGAAAACTACAGGAGGGGGCGGAGACAAGACCAGTCACCCTGCACAAGGAGAGAGAGCATCTGTGACCGGTCTTTATTACAGGAAACTGCACCGTTTTTTTAGCCTTTAGATGGGTGGCCTGGAAGGTGGTAAAACCGTAACCTAACCCTAAACCCCCCCACATGAGGTCCTTTAGGATGCGATATATATTTCTTTGTAGGAGTTGGATAGTAGGACTGCCCACAACGATAACAGTCGGGCGCAGTAAAAACACATCTTAGCTGCCTAGTATTACTGCTTTCCTCCACCAACCACAAGTCCAAAAGAGCACTAACTGGAACATCAAACCTGAATATGTAAGGTCCACAGGCTGCAATTTATATTGCTCTGCAGGGGTTGGATAGGCTGCAGTTATAGGACTGCCCACAAGGAGTGCAATTAGGTGCAGTAATAACACAGATCAACTGCTTAGTTTTACTGCTTTTCCCCCACCAACCACAAGTCTAAAAGAGTACTAACTGTAACATCAAACCTCAGTGTGTGAGGTCCGCAGAATGCAATTTATATTGCTCTGCAGGGGTTGGATAGACTGCAAATATAGCACTGCCCACTAGGAGTGCAGTTGGGCGCAGTAAAAACACATCTTAGCTGCTTAATATTACTGCTTACTCCCACCAACCACAAGTCCAAAAGAGCCCTAACTGTAACATCAAACCTGAACATGTGAGGTCCACAGACTGCAATTTATATTGCTCTGCGGGAGTTCGATAGGCTGCAGTTATAGGACTGCCCACAAGGAGTACAGTTGGACGAGGCAAAAACACAGCTCAACTGCCCCCCCGACCCCCAACCACAAGTCTAAAAGACCCCGAACTGTAACATCAAACTTTAACATCTGAGGTCCGCAGAATGCAATGTATATTGCTCTGCAGGGGTTGGACAGGCTGCAATTATAGAACTGCCCACAAATAGTACAAAATTTATTAAATGAATCAAAAATAAACAATCCATCATTATATTTAAAAAAAAAAGTGTTGGTATAAAAAATTAAAAAAACATTGTACAAACACAAATTGAAAAGCAGCATGCCTTTAAGCTGATTGCATTCCAATTCCTTTGTAACTACATGTTGATATTCATGAAACGACTTTTTATATCTGCTAATAGATTAATAAAGCAAAAAGAAACGTAAACAGTCTGAAACGTACCATTCAATAATCTAAGAGCACATACCAGCGTCCGGGCAGGGGAGCAATAAAGACAAAAACACAAATATCATTAACACCCAGGAGGAGCTTCTATTTCGATAGCTTGTTTAAAAGTATGCATAATTAATGTATATTCAACAAATATATAATTAAGACTGTAAGTGGCAGTTTGAGTCCTCCTGTGTACTGTCTGTGGATTGTGTATTCTATATTTAATGAACCCTGTTGTGTAGTTAGCAGCGGGGCTGCCAAATCCATATTGATAATAGGATTTTACCGTCCCCTCTATGACTCTTGACGCGTTTCGTCTTTCCGCTGGCTCATCATCTTTATTGTTTGCGCTAGACACTTTGTTTAAACCCGTCTGCAAAGCGATCATTCTTTATCACTAACTCTGAAACTGCTACAACTTTTTTCTGCATTAAAGTGTTATTAAACCCGGCTGAATAAAGTTTTTAATAAATAGATACATTTACATTTTCTCTGGTGGATGCATTCATTATGTGGTCTGTCTGTTCTTTGCAGCCAAAGATCCTGTTGTTTTGTTGCACAGCCTGGCTTTCTTTTTTTTTTTTTGCGGTGACTTCTATCACTAGCTGGGGTTTTAGGAGCCACTGCAGTGTGCACTACCTTGATGCGCTTTGCCGCTCTGTACGCCGGCATACATAGATGGTATAGGGAGGAAGGAGATGAATGAAACAAGTGAAAAGCCCACCTCTCCACTCACATACCTTTGATGGATATCCTGTCATTGCCATGGACATTCCTCTCTCCCGGACTGAAATTGCTTGATTTCACTGCATACTGTGAGCTTCTCACAGTGTGCTTTATAAGCTATGGCAAGTCAGATAGTAGAGCCCATCTCATTTCCAGGCTGGAGGATATCCAGCATCATCCTGTTCTTTTTTTCCCAACCTGACTGTTCTGGAACACTTAGGGTTCATGCACACTGTATTCTTCAAATAGGAGAGAAAGCACGAAAGCACCACTCTAAGTGCAGTATTGAACACAATTTATTCAAGCACAGGATTTATTGTACTCACAAAAGTATGAGACAGGTAGGCATATCAGAAAAGTAAGCCATCCAGGAGGGAGTTCATCAGGGAGTCCATCAGGGGGTCCATCAGGGAGTACATAAGAGGCAAAGACGTGGGAACTGTGGAGCGGGTTGTGCCGGTGGATGCCGGCATTTCTTGATCCTCAGAAGCACGGGATGCCGGTGGATGACTCACTTCCGGTCGGACGGGTTGTCAGTAACAGGCGACGCACTTGCGGAGCATACGCTCCTTCTTCAGGCCTCTGCCCATGTTTGGTGTTAAAAGAGAAGTATGGGGGGGGGGGGTTTCAGAATCATACTTAGCTAGGTGGATGTACCACCGGTCTGATGCTGCATATTTCCCTCGCCGGCTCTAAGATTGAGACCTGAACGATCACCACTGATGTTGTCAGTCACCACTCTGCTCTGCTCTCTCCTCGCTCACTTGAGCGCTGGGCTGTGGAGGGGGCGGAAGCGGCTGGCTCAGGCTTTCAGCGGCTGGCTCAGGCTCTCAGCGGCTGGCTCAGGCTGAGCCGGGTGTCGGTCCAGGAATGTGGGCGGATCCCGACTTCAGTGTTGCGATCTTGCCTGAGCCTGGACAGGCTCTGTGATGTCAGCCAACAGTGGGGTTCAACCCGCTGTCAGCTGAAAACGGGTCAAAGGGATGCAGATCGAACCGCACTCCTGTGATCCACAGGAGAAGTACATCCAAATAAGCTTTGGCTGTATGTCTCCTTTAATGCATTCTATTGGCCAGAATAACTAATAAACAAATTTATTCTGACCGCTAGAATGTACTAAAGCGTGAACGTGCATAACGTGTCTAGCGTTTACACATTTGCAAGTTTTTTTCAGTCCAAACGCTCCTCTTCAGAATGCATGTGGTTCGGTGAAGTTTTTTTTTTTTTTCTGCATCTAAATGCTCCTGCTTCTAAATGCCTAGGCTAACATTGAGAGGCATTTAGAGGAAGAGAAAACATTTTTTAAACGCCTGAAAAAAAAAAAAAGATTTTGAGCTACAGTGTGCATGACCCCCTACCGTGTATCCATCACTGCTGCATTGGATTTCATTATGCATACATACTTGATTTGATTGTAGTAGTATTAGTGCAATTGTGACAGAGAAAATTGAGTACTGTCCGTGATACTTTTTTTATTTGCACTAACATACAATTTTTCAGGACAAGCTTTCGGGGTATGTCCCCTTCTTCAAGGTCCAAGCAGTACTGATTCACAAATTTTTAAGCAGAATGTTAAAGAAACAACAACAAAAAAAGAGAAGAGAAAAACAAACACATACAAATCAATGGTAATAAAATAGCAGCAGAGTTAGTGAGATAAGACAGAGGGAGAGCTATAGAATGGAGGGGGGGGGGGGTTACTAGTCACAGAGGGGGTCGTTATGCATTATGCATACATTATTTGTCTTGATGCTGACATCTATTGGCAAGTCAGTGTAACTACAACTCGTTACTTTTGTACTTTCCAAATGGTATATTCCAGTTTACCTGCATGTTGGGGCTAGATGGTATAGTCCAGTGATGGCGAACCTTGGCACCCCAGATGTTTTGCAACTACATTTCCCATGATGCTCACCTGTACTGCAGAGTGCATGAGCATCATAGGAAATGTAGTTCCAAAACATCTGGAGTGCCAAGGTTCGCCATCACTGATATAGTCCTTAGAAAGACCCCCTTCCCCCTCTGTTCTTCTTCATGTTCCCTCAGTAAGTTACCAGCCTTGATAGTGGGCAACAGGCTTAGAAGATTATTTACACTTTACACTTCAAATGACCGGTGAACATCCCATGTACTGCATTTTAACAAGTAAAACCACATGGGATTAAACTGTTGTGTCTTATTGGAGAGCTGAGCTGTCTGTGTAGGACACTTATTTAGCAGATGACCCTACTGGCTGGATGGACCGAGGTCTAAAGGAGGTATATCAGTGCATATGAGGAAAAGATGATCCGCACTCCGGTGATTGCTCTTATGAAGTATAATATTTTTTGACAAGCCAAAGTGACCAAACGCAAATAAGAACAGTTGACGCGTTTCAGCCTATAAGGCCTTAGTTATAACCCCTATCATTGCATATAACAGGGTGCTCGAAACAGAACACAATGACTGGCCTTCCCCTGATATCAATCCGTCGAGGCAGTTTGATATTTGCATAAGTCTTCCCAGCCCACTGCTTGCATCAGAACTCTTGAGAGGAGAAGAGAGGAAGACTTTTTACAGCACCCTGACAACCCCCCCACCAGCAATAATCTGCCTGCATTGCATAAAGAAGCACAGAGATCCAGTGATGACTGGGTCTAAAATAAGGTTAACATTTTTTTACAAATCTTATTGGCATGTCAATGGAGGGAGGGGGGAACCAGGTAAAATACAAGTAGAATAAACTGCAGCTTTATTGGTTTCATATCCCTATACTATTAATATGTTAAAAAAAACAGTGTTCATTAATAGCCCCACCCCAATAATCATCCACAGTGCCATAGACTGCCAGAGCAAAGTGAATTCCAAGTATAGAGAAAGCATGTGACTCTGCATGTGACTCCCCTTCCTCCTAATGTACAATACTGGGTGCCTAAAAAAGTCGCAGTGTAAGTAGGGCTGGGAGATTTTCTTAAAAAAAAAAAAACTTCGATTCTCTTAAAAAAAAACTCGATTCACGATTCAAATCAAGTTTTATTTTTTTTTTGGAAACCGCGCCGGTCCGGAGGCGCTGCAGGCATGAGTTTTTAGGCGAGCCCGCTGCTTCGGCCTAGTCCGCGCCTCGCCTAAAAACTCATGCCCGCAGCGCCTCTGGACCGGCGCGGTGAAAAAAAAAAATCTAAAAAAATCGATTTGCTTAAATTTTGAATCGATTTGACCTCTCAACTCAATTCAAGATTTGAATCGATTTTTTTCCCAGCCTTAAGTGTAAGCTCCAGATGGACGTGGGATTTCAATGGCCTTTTTTCGAAAGAATTTTCTTTAGAAAATCTTATCTAAGAATTTTCCGTTCAAATTTCTCACCATTAGTGGGCTGCAGCAACAGCCGATTTTTGCGCGGCCATCGAATTTGAGTAATCGGACATGTTGGAAATTTTTTGAAAAACAAACGATTTTCTAATCAATGATGGGAGAAGCGTGCGAGAAATGTAATCAGAAAAGAGATGCGTATGTGCAAGAAAAGAAAATTCCCGGAAAGAAAAAGAAGATTCCCAGCCACAAAAATTCTTTTCTGTAGCAACAGGAGGTGAAATTGAAGGCTCGGTTGGCCGGATTTCTAAATCAATGGTGGCACCATCGGATCACAAAAGCGCATGAAATATCTGATTTTCAAAAGAAAATTCTTTCGAAATTCGACCATGTATGGCTAGCCTAAGGCTCGGTTCACACATGGGCGGCACGACTTGCAGGTCGCCTCAGCGAGGCGACCTGCAAACGACTGCCGGGGCGACTTGCGAGACGACTTCTGCATAGAAGTCTATGCAAGTCGCCCCAAGTCGCCCCCAAAGTAATACAGGAACCTTTTTCTAAGTCGGAGCGACTTGCGTCGCTCCGATTAGAACGGTTCCATAGCACAGAACGGGAGGCGACTTGTCAGGCGACTAGGTCGCCTGACAAGTCGCCCCAGTGTGAACCGAGCCTAAAGCAACTAAAATCAGGAAGTGCTGGCAATAAGGTGAACCAGTTACTTTGTCCTGCATATACACAGCACAGGTTGACCTTAAAATACACCAATAGGACAACACATGGATACTATGTTGCCTATCGAGCATCATCTATTGAGGCACTAACATGTTTCTTTCTTTTGAAAATTTAAAGAGTATTTTGGGATTTTTTAGGGTGCACAATTACAAGAAAAATCATTTATAGAAAAATAGAAATGTATTAGAAGATATTAAAAACAATCATCCAAAAATGAGTATTGATATTGCCGTACTTTTACAAGTGCAAACTGATTTCATCTCTACATGTTTCGCCTTGGTTATTGGCTTCTTCAGGAGAATTTATTGATATCAGGCACAGTAAACACTAGGGATAGAAATATTTTTTGAGGAATAAAGCAGTAAACAATTACAAAACATCATAGATATATAACAAAGATTTACAAATTGAAAACATCATGAATTGGCAAAATGCATAGCGCCACAGCCACAATCGGTCATAGGAACTACCTGTATATTCAAAAACTATTTGTATGTATATTGAGGCTCCAGAAACATAGGGATATGAGAAATCGGATCATCAGGTAGAACCATAGGGGGAGATGTATCTTAAGATACAGCCGTTGGTAAGGGTCCAAACTAAAAGGGAGAGTGATGAAGACAATTAGACCTGGGGAAAAATGTAATCCCCAAACCAATTTTCATTAAAATCCAACTTCCCATTTCATTTTATAAGACTCTTACTGGCTAATAAATTAGAGACAATACATGTCCATGAGAAATGGTATACGTATGCTGCATATGGTCATCATTTGCAATCAGTTGAAAAGAAACATTGTGGCATAGCAAAGATTCTAAGATAATAATGACGCCATTGGGAATATATCAAAATCAGGCAGATAATGAGGACATATGGGGTAGTTATGAGATAGGTTAAAAATTGATTTCTCAAGTCTAATTGGTAAGGGCCACGGAAAGGAAAGGTTAGGAAGAGTAAGAAGGAGCTGGAAAAATAGTAAACAGTTAGAAGAAGGAAAAGAGGGAAAAGCGAATGGGAAGAAAATAGTAAATCTCATAAAGAGTATCAGTTCCCTGGTAAGTCCTCTTACCTTAGATACTTAGAATGTTCTGGATATCAAAGGCGCCAAAAGTTTTGAGTGGGACTTTTATGGTATTATATATAGTTAGATCCTGAAACAATCCATATACTAAAATTCAATTTGTATTGATTGAATATTGACTGATTCTGCAATTTTAATCTTAAAACAAATAGGGATTTAGATTACCCTACTTTTAGGTACACGATGGGACCAGAGCATGTATGTAAAACAAAAATGTACCTACAATGAAGCAATACCTTTTTTCATTTCGGGGGGGGGGGGGTCAGGGGCTGTAGTGGAGGTGTCAGGGGCTGTAGAGGGGGGTCAGGGGCTATAGTGGGGGGGATCAGGGCCTATAGTGGAGTGCCATGGGCTGTAGTGGGGGGGGGGGTCAGGGAGTGAAGTTTATAGTACTGTACAGCAATCCACTTACGTTTAGGCAGCAACTCTGGGCTGGCTGGCGGGCATGGCTGGCAGGCAACTCTGGGCTGGCTGGCGAGCATGGCTGGCAGGAACTTTGCCTCTTCACATGCAGCCTCTTCACTGGTGACAACTCCAGCAGCTCCGACTCTACCAGGCCATACTGTGGCTGCGCGGCGCGGGAATGTCTGTACTTGTGAGTGTACCTAAAGTGAGTGTACCTAAAGTGAGTGTACATAAAGTGGAGTATGCCTGTAAATCCGCCCCCTTTTCCTCCAAAACTCTTCTATATATTAAACACCCTATTGTTTAACCGTTATATATTCAATATAAGTGAAATACACTAACGAAGCTATAAATATGATATTGCAGATCAATTTCTATAGCTAGTAGTAGTTGACCACATTCAACTGGACTTGTTCTGTAATACTGAAGAGATTTTCGTAACTTTCTTGAGCCATTTCTTCAGTTCTATCTGAAGAAGTGGTTTGGAGAAACTCCAAAAGTTTTCAACTTTACAGAAGTCCAGTTTAATGTGGCCAACTACTACTAGATACACCATGATCTGGATGAAGAAGAATCTTCACAGGAGTTAATGAATCAACCTTTGATCTCCTGAGGAATTGCATGGATAGGAAGACCGCTTCCTCTTCATCACAAAAACCTACATCAATGGACTCTTCTGATTACCATATATTTGTACATATAGTATGGTGGTGATATATCTATCCTGTGGGAAAATAGGGATAGATTCTATGCAAATATTTATTTTGCATTGCAAAGTTTTTAATGTGTGTAAATGAAAACAATAGAAATTGGATTTTGGTTGTGGTGCAGATCCGTGCTTGGTCTGGCTGTTTGATCTCAGGTTCCATTCCATGATAAGCACATGGCAGCCAATTATTTCCCAATCGCTTGAGTCAGAGAACAGGCTGTACATGTCTTTTTTTTTTGCTTTTTAATTTTTGGGTATGAACTGGGATGAGGTGAGGGCAAGCCTAGGGATACACCAATAAACCTTAAACTGGTAGTTAAGGACATTAAGGTTGAACTAATACTTCAGGGTGAAGGCATCCCCTTTGAAGTGAAAGTGGCACTAAACAGGATTTCCTCAATAGTACAGTCCTGAGTGTGCAAGTAGTAAAGCAAAATCTCCCAATAAAGGCCAGAGAAAGTCTCTAAATCCAGAAGGCGCAGCTGTGCATAGTAACCAATCAGCTTCCAGGTTTTATTGTCAAAGCTTAATTGAACAAGCTGAAGTTAGAAGCTGAATGGTTACTATGCACAGCTGCACCAGATTCTGTATGCACCAGTTTTACTAACACCCCCCCCCCCCCCCACTGTGTCCTGAATAGGGGGTAGCCAGTATTAGTCAGCTTTGGTACTCCAACTGCCTGTGTCCTGGATTCTTAGGAAGCTTTCTGCAAGTGCTTCAATAGAATAGAACAGAGGTCCTCCAGCCAAATGGTAGCTGGGACCCTATAAAAGATTCCTGCAGCTGCAGGTGGATCTCCCAGGGACCTCACAGTCTTCAGGCTGGGTCTTATTCCCCCAGAAACAAGAGACCCCTGCCCTGGGTTCCAGCCTAATTATACCCCTCTCAGCCCCGTTCTGGTCACTCATCATATTGACCAGGGATTGGGTGGAGAGGCATTAATATGCAGGCTGGAGTCTGTGCTCTTCCACCCACTATGTCCCAGGTCCTTGGGATACAGGAGGAAGTAGCTGAGCGCATACCAGGAGAGCCCAGAGCAGACCTAACTAATCAATTGCTGCGTTCCTTGACTACAAGGAGGCCAAAAATGAAATGGTAACCACTAGTAGGCTAATGGGTCGCTTCATAGTTTATGGATTGTTTCAGCATTGTTATTTATTGGCACCTTAAAAGTCCCATTCAAAACCTTTGGAAACCTTTTTGGCACCTTTGATACCTTAAACATAGGGACAGGTTGTTAAGATTTACCCATCAGCCCAGTGTCTTCTCTTTACACTTAGTAGGTGTTAATCAAAGCCCACAGTGCATAACAGTTAGTCCTAGGTGACCAGATTTTTAGAGATCATGTATAATGCTGTGTACACACGAGCAGACTTTCGACGGACTGAACTCTGAAGGACTTTTTGACGGACTTTCGACGGAGTTCCGACGCAACGGACTTGCCTACACAGGATCACACCAAAGTCCGATCGTTTCGAACGTGATGACGCACAACCGGACTAAAATAAGGAAGTTCATAGCCAGTAACCAATAGCTGCCCTAGTGTCGGTTTTAGTCCGTCGGACTAACATACAGATGAATGAATTTTTCGACCGGACTCGAGTCCGTCGGATAATTTTGAAACATGTTCCAAATCTAAAGTCCGTCTGATTTTTCAACAGCAACGGTCCGATGAAGCCCACACATGATCGGATTGTCCGGCGGATTCGTTCCGTCGGACCTTTGCTGTTGAAAAGTCCGGTCGTGTGTACACGGCATAAGTGTCATTTAGTATGGCCATGAGACTTTCATCGATAAGAATACTAGAAAGTCTACTGTATGCTTCTCATTTTCCAATCCTGGTGGATGTGTTCCAAGCTGCTTTCTCAGTGCGCCTCTTGGTCGAGGTAATATTGTACCTAACAGAGCACAATCCTAAATTGCAACAATCATTTAAGCATGACCTTATCTGTAACGGTGTGGGAGGTCAAGGGAAAGTAAAACAGTGAGATGAAGTAAATGAAGCGTGTCTGGATTCCAGTACAGCCTGAAACCGATCGACAATGAAATACGTTCCGGGGTACAGCAATGTCATTTGTGCAGTGAGACCTGTTTAAAGGTAAATGGTACCGCTGAGAGATCCCGGCTTTAATCTGATTATTTGAAGGATACTTTGTAAGTGAAAAAGCAAACACGGGCAGACAATTTTACACTTCATGGGAGACTGTGCTCTTTTTTATTATTTTTAGATAAAGTGATTATTTTATTGTAACCAGTCTTATCAGTGAGTGTTAAAGCTTGACTCTAGACCATTTTTTTTTTAGTTCCCCAGCAGGTATAAAAAAAAAATCATCTCAGGCTGCAACACTCACTTTCAATTCAAAGCTGACCCCAACATGAATTTTTTTTGAGGCTGCACTGATGGGCACTGATGAGGCTACACTGAGGGGCACTGAGGAGGCTGCACTGATGGGCACTGACAAGCTACACTGATGGGCACAGATGAGGCTGCACTGATGGGCACTGATGAGGCTACACTGAGGGGCACTGATGAGGCTACACTGAGAGGCACTGAGGAGGCTGCACTGATGGGCACTGATAAGCTACACTGATGGGCACTGATAAGGCTGTGCTGATGGGCACTGACAAGCTACACTGATGGGCACAGATGAGGCTGCACTAATGGGCACTAATGAGGCTGCACTGATGGGCACTGATGAGGCTGCACTGATGGGCACTGATGAAGGGGGGATGTCTTGAGCTCAGAGATGTAATTTAACCGCTTAGTGACTGCCCACCATAAATATACGGCGGCAGGGCAACTGCTCTGCGCCAGATCACATACCTGGTACGTGATCGGAAACTTCTGAGTCAGGGGCGCACGTGTGCTGCCGGCGACCCTCTCCCACTGTGATTAGACACAACGGGAGTCAATCAGTGGGGGCCCGCTGATCATTCAGGAGAAAGGCAGAGCGCCGTTCTGCCTATGTAAACAAGGTAGACCGCCGTTCCGTGAGAGGGGAATGTACTGATCCTGTGTTCCTACTGAGCAGGAACACGGATCTTTACCTTCCCCCAGTCAAAGCACCTCCCCCACAGTTAGTAAGCACTCCCAGGGAACACATTTAACCCTTTGTTAACCCCTTCCTTGCCAGTGTCATTAGTGCAGTAACAGTGTACTTTTTAGCACTGATCACTGTATTAGTGTCATTGACTCCCCATAAAGTGTCAGTTAGGTGTCCACAATATTGCAGGACACTTATAAGTCGCTGATCGCCGCCATTACTAGTAAAACATAAAAATAAATAAATAAAAATATCCCATAATTTGTAGACGCTATAACTTTTGCGCAAACCAATCAATATACGCTTATTGGGATTTTTTTTCTACCAAAAATATGTAGCAGAATACATATTGACCTAAACTGATGAAGAAATTTGATTTTTTACTTTTTTTTTTTTGGATATGTTTTATAGCAGAAAGTAAAAAATATTGTTTTTTTTTATTTAAAAATTATCGGTCTTTTTTTTGTTCATAGAGCAAAAAATAAAAACCGCAGAGGTGATCAAATACCACCAAAATAAAGCTCTATTTGTGAGAGGAAAAAAAGGGTACAACGTCACACAACCGCGCAATTGTCAGGTATAGTAACACAGTGCCGTATCGCAAAAAAAGGGCCTGGTTCATGAAGGGGGGTAAACCTTCCAGAGCTGAAGTGGTGAAATGACCTTCCTTCTATGTACAATTTTTAGTCATATCTACAGTATACTGTATAGGCCATACCTGCTCAATACCTATGCTTAAAGCACATGACTGCTGACTATTCAGCTCTAAATAGAGATTGGTGCCTGTCAGTCACCACTCTGTGCCTCCAGTGCCAGGCAGGATAGGGGCGGGCACAGCTGGCTTTGGCTCTCATCCGCAGAGTCAGCTGTCAATTAGGCAGCTTGTAGGCAGGTGCAATTTATTTTCTCCACTGCAGGTGGCGCTCAACTGCAGCGGCTCTGCAGCTGGAGAGGAAGTCAGGGGGACTGGCAGGTGATAAGCAAGTAGCGGACCTCCGGCTGTTGCAGAACTACAAGTCCCATGAGGCATAGCAAGACTCTGACAGACACAAGCATGACACCCAGAGGTAGAGGCATGATGGGACTTGTAGTTCTGCAACAGCTGGAGGTCCGCTTATTGAATATCCCTGCATGGCTTCCTGTGTCACTGGGAAGCGATCAGGTTGGATGCTGTTTCCCCATGGGACTCTGGCAGCCATCTTGGGTCACACAGTGCCGTTTTAAGGCCCTGGCTCTCGGGCAGTGCAGGGAAAGGTACCCCGTCTGTTAGAGACAGCCCTAGCGGTAAGGAGAGGTTCCTGGCGAGGAGGGAAAGCGTAGGGTCGCACCTCCTCTGGACATCCTCCCGTTTGGCACGAAACAGCCTACAGACGCTGTCATTCCAGCTGGAACCTGCTCTGTTCACGTTCTAACCATGAGTGTACCCGGTGGGGCAGTCTTCCCACAAGGATTGTTGCTGTATTGCTTCAATAGAAGTTTATTATTGCATCTGACTGTGTGAATTATTGGCGCTGGCAGTCGAACTCCAGAGTGCGACTTTACACCCTCTGGCACTCAAGTCACAAGAAAGTCACATCAAAGTAGCGCAGGAACCTTTTCAAAGTTTCTGCGATACAAATTTGCATTGATTGGAATGGGTGCCATTGAAATCAACGGGCTGCGACTTGTCATGCAACTTTATGTGTCCAAAGTCGCATGATTAGTCGCAGTAGTGTGAACGGAGCCTTAAAGTGGTGTTAAACCCAAAAGCAAACATTTATTGTAGTGCAGCTTACCAATTCTTAGATGTGATCGCTGCATTAGTGTCCTTTTTTTTTTTTTTTTGTCGTTTTTCCTTCTGTTTTCATCTGTAGATCCAGCTAGCAAGTCTGTTGTTTATCAAAAGAAAAAGCTCTCCCGCAAAATGTATCAGTGTACTTTGATGAGGCAAACCATTTACCACTGACAGGGGTTAATAAAATGATCAGCTTTTATTTATAAAACCTTTATCCCAAAAGGCAACAAAAAAAAAAAAAACAGTTGTAACTGATTATAAAGTATTAGCTGGCATTTGGCTTCAATTTCTTAGGGCCAATTCACACCACATGCAGGCCGGTGCGTTTTTTTTTCTGCATCAAAAACGCATGGAAAGTATGTTATATGGTTTCCAATGGCATAGTTCACACCAGTGCGGTCAGTGCCAGGGATTTGCAGTTCCAGAAAAAAAAGTAGAACATGCTGCATTTTTCCTGCACTGGACTGTACTGGAACGCAGTAAAATGCATCAAAAATGCACCAGACCCCAGTACAGTAGAGAAAGAAAGGAAAAAAGAAGAACAAAAAGCATCTGGAATGCATCCGGAAACACATCAAAAATGCACTGGAACGCTCCAAAAACGCGTTAAACACGTGCATGCAAAAACGCATCCGGAACGGATCTGGAGTGCGTGTTTGTGGTGTGAACCAACCCTCAGCGTATTTAAATCTGCTAATACATCTAACACCTTCCTCCCCCCGTACTGCCAATGCTGCTGTCCAAAGGTGCTCCTTCATCCAGAGTGGGGGCGATCTAATCAGAGGCGTATCTAGTGAAAATGGCGCCTATGGCAAGCACTGAAACTGCACCCCTGTGGCCCTGTCAAACCATTTGAAACCCAACTTTCAGATAATCTTAACACAAAAAAAAAAAACAGCTAACAAAACTAAAAGTCAAGCTCTTTAATCTTTGAATTAACAAATTATGGACTGGCACTGATGAGCTGCACTAATGGGCACTGATAGGCAGCACTGATGAGCTGGACTAATGGGCACTGATAGGCAGCACTGATGAGCTGGACTAATGGGCACTGATAGGCAGCACTGATGAGGCAGCACTAACTAACTTATGAGCTGCACTGATGGGCACTAATAGGTGACACTGGCACTGATGAGCTGCACTGATAGGTGACACTGACACTGATAGGTGGTACTGATGAGCTGCACTAATAGGTTGCACTGATATGTGACACTGGCACTGATGAGCCACACTAATCAGCACTGGTACTGATAGGCCTAGGAGGCCCCCCCCCCGCCCTCCCTCCCAAACAGTTAACTTACTTCAGCCAGAGCCAGTACACTGAGCTGCACTTATCTGCCCGACTTCCCTAGCCCCATGCAGAGCTTACTTGTTCTTGTACTTGTACAGCGCTTCCTCCTCCTTGCTTGCAGCGGCTCTGGTGCCTCATGGGCCGGCTGTGCTGGGAATGAACAGGAAGTGGCACAGCACAGAGCCCTTCCTATTTCTTCACTGCCCAGTGCAGCTGAGGCTGCAGAAAAAGGAACTGAGGAATCTCTGTCCTCAGTCACTTTTTCTGTCTCAAAAGTTGGACAACAAAAGTTGGGGGGGGAACGTGTCAAGGCAGATGTGAATGTGATGTGTACACACGATCGGACTTGCCGACGGAAAATGTGCAATCGGAGCTTGTTGTCGGAAATTCTGACCGTGTGTAGGCTCCATCGGACTTTCTCCATCGGAATTTCCGACACACAAAGTTTGAGAGCTGGATCTAAAATTTTCCGACAACAAAATCCGCTGTCGGAAATTCCGATCGTGTGTACACAAATCCGACGCACAAAGTGCCACGCATGCTCGGAATCAAGCAGAAGAGCCGCACTGGCTATTGAACTTCATTTTTCTCACCTCTTCGTACGTGTTGTACATCACCGCGTTCTTGACGTTTGGAATTTCTGACCAACTTTGTGTGACCGTGTGTATGCAAGACAAGTTTGAGCCAACATCCGTCGGAAAAAATTGCATGGATTTTGTTGTCGGAAAATCCAATCACCCCCCCAGCCCCCCCCCGTTCCAGATACATAATCCTATCTTTGGTGTCAGGAAGTCTGCATAGGTGTCAGTCCTTCAATTTACAAAGCTAAAGGTGTGAATTGTTGCCAAATTACCAGGGTAGAAATGTTAACCACTTGACCTCTGGGAGGTTTTACCCCCTTCAGGACCAGGCCATTTTTTGCTATTCAGCACTATACTACTTTAACTGGTAATTGTGCGGTCATGCAATGCTGTATGTAAATAAAATTGATGTCTTTTTTTCACACAAATAGAGCTTTCTTTTGGTGGTATTTGTGATTCAAATTGTACCGGTATTATATGTGGAAGACAGATGCAAAGAGATTTACGAAAACTGGAGCACTCAGAATCTGGTGCAGCTGTACATGGTAACCAATCAGCTTCTAACTTCAGTTTGTTCAGTTAAGCTTTGACAATAGAACCTGCAAGCTGATTGGATTCTATGCGGAGCTGCACCAGACCCCTTTCACACTGGAGCGTTTGGCAGGCGCTATAGCGTTAAAAATAGCGCCTGCAAACCGCCCTAAAACAGCTGCTCAATTCACTCCAGTGTAAAAGCCCGAGGGCTTTCACACTGGAGCGTGCGCTGGTAGGGCGATTGAAATCAATAGGGCAGCGCCGCTCCGGCGGCGTTTTGCGGGCGGATTTAACCCCTTTTCGGCCGCTAGCGGAGGGTAAAACCGCCCAGCTGGCAGCCGAATGGTGCAGCTAAAACTAAAAATAGTGCCGCTTTACCGCTAATGCTGCTGGCGACACAGTGTGAAAGGGGTCTTAGTAAATCTCCCCATGGTGTCAGAGGTCCCCAACCCTGTTCAGTGATGGTTGTTCCAGTTTGATGTAGATTGCAAACCAGTTGTACAACGTGTGCACCTCGCTGTCCTTGAAAGAATGTCCCTTTGTAGGAAAACTGCTGAGTCTTGACGTGTAGCATTTGTCCTAAATAATGACCTTCACAGACATGTCAGGTGCGTATCTGTCTTATTGCCTACTCCGCTGTAACCTGTTTCTGTGCTAGAGTTGTCATATAACATGCTGTAATGTTCACTAACATTACAATCTAAAACAAGTCCCAGTGAAAGCAGTTATTTAAGAACAAGAACGAAAGGTTAGGATAGATGTGATGGAAGCTTTCAGAATGTAAGAGACAACAGATAGTCCCCCTGGAGTCTTTCTAAATGATGACACTGTAATTAAAGCTCATCTATATCTTAAAACAATGACCTTAATCATAAAAATACTATATATATATATATATATATATATATATATATATATATACACACACACACATATATACATATATATATATATATATATATATATATATATATATATATATATATATATATATACATACATATATTTATATATATAGATATATATAGATAGATATATATATTTTTTTTATATATATATATATATATATATATATATATATATATATATATACACAGTATCTCACAAAAGTGAGTACACCCCTCACATTTTTGTAAATGTTTTTCTTATATCTTTTCATGTGACAACACTGAAGAAATGACACTTTGCTACAATGTAAAGTAGTGAGTGTACAGCTTGTATAACAGTGTAAATTTGCTGTCCCCTCAAAATAACTCGACACACAGCCATTAATGTCCAAACCGCTGGCAACAAAAGTGAAAATGTCCAAATTGGGCTTAATTAGCCATTTTCCCTCCCCGGTGTCATGTGACTCGTTAGTGTTACAAGGTCTCAGGTGTGAATGGGGAGCAGGTGTGTTAAATTTGGTGTTATCGCTCTCACTCTCTCATACTGGTCACTGGAGGTTCAGCATGGCACCTCATGGCAAAGAACTCTCTGAGGATCTGAACAAAAGAATTGTTGCTCTACATAAAGATGTCCTAGGCTATAAGAAGATTGCCAAGACCCTGAAACTGAGCTACAGCACGGTGGCCAAGACCATACAGCGGTTTACCAGGAAAGGGTCCACGCAGAACAGGCCTCGCCATGGTCAACCAAAGAAGTTGAGTGCACATGCTCAGCATCATTTCCATAGGTTGTCTTTGGAAAATAGACGTATGAGTGCTGCCAGCATTGCTGCAGAGATTGAAGGGGTGGGGGGTCAGTCAATCAGTGCTCAGACCATACGCTGCACACTGCATCAAATTGGTCTGCATGGCTGTCGTCCCAGAAGGAAGCCTCTTCTAAAGATGATGCACAAACAATTTGCTGAAGACAAGCAGACTAAGGACATGGATTACTGGAACCATTCCCTGTGGTCTGATGGGACCAAGATAAACTCTTTTGGTGAGGAGTACAAAGACAAGTGTGTCTTGCCTACAGTCAAGCATGGTGGTGGGAGTGTCATGGTCTGGGGCTGCATGAGTGCTGCCGGCACTGGGGAACTACAGTTCATTGAGGGAACCATGAATGCCAACATGTACTGTGACATACTGAAGCAGAGCATGATCCCCTCCCTTCTGAGACTGTGCCACAGGGCAGTATTCCTACATTATAATGACCCCAAACACACCTCAAAGACGACCACTGCCTTGCTAAAGTAGCTGAGGGTAAAGGTGATGGACTGGCCAAGCATGTCTCCAGACCTAAACCCTATTGAGCATCTGTGGGACATCCTCAAATAGAAGGTGGGGGAGAGCAAGGTCTCTAACATCCACCAGCTCCATGATGTTGTCATGGAGGAGGTGAAGAGGACTCCAGTGGCAACCTGTGAAGCTCTGGTGAACTCCATGCCCAAGAGGGTTAAGGCAGTGCTGGAAAATAATGGTGGCCACACAAAATATTGACACTTTGGCCCAATTTGGACATTTTCAGTTAGGGGTGTACTCACTTTTGTTGCCAGCGGTTTAGACATTAATGGCTGTGTGTTGAGTTATTTAGAGGGGACAGAAAATGTACACTGTTATACAAGCTGTACACTCACTACTTTACATTGTAGCAAAGTGTAATTCCTTCAGTGTTGTCATATGAAAAGGTATAATAAAATATTTACAAAAATGTGAGAGTTGTACTCACTTTTGTGAGATACTGTATATACGCTATACATCCAAAAGTATTGGGACACCTGCCTTTACACACACATGAACTTTAATGGCATCCCAGTCTTATGCCCTGTACACACGGTCGGACATTGATCGGACATTCCGACAACAAAATCCATGGATTTTTTCCGACGGATGTTGGCTCAAACTTGTCTTGCATACACACGGTCACACAAAGTTGTCGGAAAATCCGATCGTTCTGAACGCGGTGACGTAAAACACGTACGTCGGGACTATAAACGGGGCAGTAGCCAATAGCTTTCCTCTCTTTATTTATTCTGAGCATGCGTGGCACTTTGTGCGTCGGATTTGTGTACACACAATCGGAAATTCCAACAACGGATTTTGTTGTCGGAAAATTTTATATCCTGCTCTCAAACTTTGTGTTTCGGAAAATCCGATGGAAAATGTGTGATGGAGCCCACACACGGTCGGAATTTCCGACAACAAGGTCCTATCACACATTTTCCATCGGAAAATCCGACCGTGTGTACGGGGCATTAGTCCGTAGGGTTCAATATGAAGTTGGCCCACCCTTTGCACCTATAACAGCTCCAACTCTTCTGGGAAGG